>CAWUDS030004899.1:0-62033 GCA_963859935.3 Lathyrus sativus | reverse complement strand
AGGTTAGTATTCAAAGTTTGTTTAGGAGCTTGTTCTTCGAATAAATCATGCGTGTTTGTATATTTTCAATAATGAATTTTAAATTACTTTGGTTTACTCTTCCATTGAGGATAGAAAATCCAATATATTTACTCAGATGTGGATGTTAAAGATAACAACAAGCTGCTGAATTTTAATTTGAGAGATACAAGTGAAGACTATAGGTGAAGTTTGTAGAACCATGTTTAATAGTTTAAGGAAGTTTTCATGATGAATATGTTTTTGATGATAACGATTAAATGCAAGAATAATAAGTTGTTGAAGATGCAAGCAGACTAAGTAGGGTTTGATGATCACTGCAAATATCCTCTGATGTTGGAACCCAAATGGAATATAACTCAAGCCTCATATCCAAGTCAAATTAAGCAAGTATCTATAAGATGGAACTATCTGACAAGTCTTGAAGCTTCGAAGTGTGAAAGTTCGTCATGTCGCGTCTGAGTGAACAATATGTTGTAAAAGCAAAAGGGTGTTTTTGTAAAGTTATACAGTTAAATCACGCACACGCTAAAAAGATGTTTTCAAGTCTAATTTTAACTTGTAAAAACATTTATAACCTAATTTAAGTATCCTTAGATGAAAATTCACATCTAGACACAGAGGATAAGGTCCAATATACACAAATACTAAGTGTCCTAGTTTTAACATCATTCAAAACATTTTTAAAAGAAAAGTGCACTCACAGATAATCCATGTTGGCACTTTTTTTTATAATCATTTTAGCTTATTTGTTTATTACCATTTCTCTTAATTGTCATTTGTATCTTTTCTATAATGTTGAATATCATATTTGAAATTTCATTTAAATTGTGCTTGATTGCGCTCACTATTTACATTGTGCTTAATTGCATAGTTGATGTGAATTATGCTTTTTGGTTAAGTTGCTAGTAAGTAGTGTAATTACATGATGCTATGGTTTCATTTGGTGTTGTGCGTTATATTTTTATTTTTGGGTTTTCTCTTTTTAATATTTGTCAAAGGGATAAAAGTTTTATGAGATATCTATCGGATTTTTACACATGTTAAGTGTCGAATACAATGGGAGCTTGAAAGCCCAAGAATTTAAGCATCATTTGTGCGCTGCTCAATAATCAGAATCAAAATATTCAAATAATATCTCAAATTCGCAAAATATCAAAAATGGGAGACAAAAACTACTGTGTTGGTAACAATAGATTTCATTTTTTTATTTTGATGATTTATCACATTTTTAATATTTCCAAATTATTATTTATTTGTAATTTACTTTTATTAATGGATCGCAATTTTATTCTATCATTCATTGTAATATTGTACCTTGAACCATCCCTTATGCTTAATTAGGTTGAATCAAGTGAAATATTTTTTAGCTTGAGCAAATTGGTCAAAGTCAAACTACGTGTGCCTTGAATCACAAGTTAGAAGCCTTAAAACAAGATGTTTTTTTATTTTTGATTCAAAATTTTTTTTGTATGATTTGAATCAAGAATTAATTTGAAATTTGGATTTTGGGGTTGTAATAGTGATTCAAATCAAGGACATGTCTGATTCGAATCAAAGATACCTGGATGTGAATCACAACAAGGGATGATTCATATCATGATCAAATAAACTCTTTTGTAAAAACACTTTTGATTGTGTGATTTAAGTCATGTAATTACTTGAGTCTAATCACATGATTTAAATCATAATCTATATCAAATAAACAAAACCCATATTTTATCACCTTGATTTAAGTCATTATTTCATTTGATTCAAATCATAACCGTGTGATTTAACTCGAATCAATTGCTCAATTTCTCACCTACTTTATGCATTACCTCTAAGACCATATAAACCATTTTTGTTATTCTCTCAAAATAGATGACTCAATTAGAATTAGAAAAAATCCACATTTTCACAAACCTCGAAAAACCACGAATTTTCTATGTTTCACACCTTATTTCTCAAGTTAAGCCTCTAGAAAATATTCATATTGTGTTGAGTGAGTTAGACATGTTAATGAGTTGTGAGATATGTTGGGAATATTTTTACTAGGGAGCATTGAACATTGTGGCACTTTTTTTTTAGAGCAACGCCTTTGTGAGAGACACACTACATACTCACCCCAAACCTTAAAGTGATAGGTGTATGAGTTCTCTCACTTATAAATGCTCAAGTCACCATATTCCTATCAAGTGTGAGACTATTATCCAAACTACTCACACTTGTTAACACGTCTATCCTTCAATAAAAAAAAGGCTCGAACAAGGAAATTATGATATGATTAACTAAAGACCACTGCAGACAAAATCTTGGAGCAAAAATTTGGGTATAACAAGGAAATTAGCTCAAGATCAAGTAAAGATCTTATGAATTTGGAAGTTTTAAGTGTTGTGCTATAACTAAATGGAAATTTAAATTTAGGACTTGTGTTTGCTTAGAATTTTAGCTTGAAGTGTTCATCATTGTCTTAATTGTCTGTGGTAACAAAAAGTATTGTATATTAATTTGGAAAATAGTGGAAGGCCAAACAAGTTTTCAGTGATTTGTCATTGAAGACTAGACTAAGTGCAAAGCAAGAAAAAAATGGTTGAACCAATATAAACCTAGTGTACAATCCGACTTTCTCTATCTCTTCTACATTCTAGTATAGATTTGCATGACTTAGGTTTTATCGCTTTCTAGAATTACATGTTGGTAGGTTTTTATGTGCATATAGTGATTTATTGCATAAGCATAGGCTTGTGATAGATCTAGTCATCTAAATCTTCTTTACGATGATTATGATTATATAAACTCTTAATGTTAGATTGACTGCCTGATTGATCAAATTCATTTTTAACCTTGTGTGTAAATTAATTATTTTAATTGATGCATTGCTTATTTAAGAAACTTCATCTTTTTTAGTGTTATAATTTGATAATCTGAGAAAACTGTGAAAACCATTCATACATATCTTTTGTAAAACTCTGATGTCACACTTTTGCTTGTAAAATGATTTTAGGGAAATAGTTTATTCAACCCCTATTTTAGACCATCTACACCCATATTCTCCACCAAAAAATAGGATAGTTCACTCTCCATATCCATTGCTTGAAATAAGAATGGTTAATAAAAGTGAGTTTTGAGCAAATGTTATCTAATTTGGGATTCTATTAATTTTGAAATGAGTGTATGCCACCATAGTGGCTCAATCTTGAATATTGATAGAATTTCATGTGATTTATTTTTAGATGGCTTGTTTCTTGAAGGATTTATAATTTAATTTACCCATTGGAAATTAAATTTTGATTTGTTCCTAGAACATGATTTATTGGGAATGTATAAAAGTTAAAATTTATTTATGTCCACCGATGTTAGAATTTTTGTCACTGTAGTTCTTTATAATATACGTTCCACCCACATGGGAGTTTATATTATATGTGCTTAAATTCCTTATTATTAATTATTTTCGCATGATATTAATCAATTTTATTTTTATTTTATATTTTATATCCCCCATGACTTTTTCATTGAACAATTATGTAAACCAAAATAGAGTTTTTAACTGGGTACAACTATAAGAAATGTAAGACTGATATTGAACTAGCATTGAATTTATTAGACACTAACATTACAACTCAAGAGGTTGAACCTTATGTTTTAACTTAAAATAGCATTCTTGAACAGAAAACATATCACAAGGACTGGACAAGGATTAGTAACAAGGATTTTATGCTTATTAAGAGATACATAAATGATACATTGGTCAAACACATTCCCTATTCTAATAATGCTTAAACATTTATTGCTTATGTTTGTGAAATATATGCCATTTATGAGAAGGATGAAGCAGGACAATTGATGAATTACTTTATAAACATGAAGCACTAGTAGAAAGAAACGCCTGTTAAGTCGATCGAAAACAACTTGTTAAGTCAGTTCCGAACCTGACCTAAGAACTCCTGACATAAGAAGTTTTGACTTCTTAGTCGGATTTTGACTTCTAGTTGTAATACTATTTAAGTTTTTCGGCGTTCCATGGTCGAGCAAGTTCTTTCCATACAGGTTTTCAAGGTAATATGCCTCATTGTCCGTTTTCGCTCAGACACGATAGTGGCCTTCCCAGTTCACGACAAGTTTGCTCTCGCGTGAATCTTTCTGATTTCTCCATAGGACTAGGCTACCAATTTGGAATTCGCGTTTTATGACTTTGGCGTCATGTCGCAAAGTTATTTTTTGTTTCAATGAGGCTTCGCGGAGGACTGCCCCCGATCGAATCTCTTCGAACATATCGAGTTCCTCCCTTAGTCCCCCGTTGTTCATCTCCTCGTCAAGAGGAGATTCAATTTGTCTAGAGGGATCTCTGATTTCAACTGGAATAACTGTCTCGATTCCGTAGGTTAGTCGGAATGAAGTCTCATCGGTGGTCAAGTATGGTGTCATTTTGTAGGCCCAAAGTACATTGTGTAGCTCCTTGACCCACCTTTTTTTAGCTTCGCCTAATCTTCATTTTAGGCCTAGTAGGATCACTCTGTTCACGACTTTAGCTTGCCTGTTTGTTTGTGGGTGCTTGACATACGTGAAATGTTGCTTGGTGCCCAGTTTGACGATGAACTCCTGGAAGTTTTTGTCGGTAAACTGCGTCCCTTTATCGGTGACGAGTGCTTGTGGTACGTTGTACCGAACAAATATGTTTCTCTTGTAGAAACTAAGTATATTATATGTTGTGATTTTGACAAGGGCCTCAACCTCTATCCACTCCGTGAAATAGTCGATATTGACTATCAGGTATCTATTCTGGTACGACCCCATGGTGAAGAGGCCAAGGATATCCATCCCTCACCAGACGAAGGGCCATGGGACGACAGAGTTTTAAGTTCATTGGACGGTGCCAAGTGAATCTCCCAATGGCGTTGGCACTTATCGCATTTTTTGACATGCTCTTCCATGTCGCGTTGCATGGTGGGCCAGTAGTATCCTGCTCGTAGGGCCTTTCTGGCGAGGGATCTTCCTCCAAGGTGTTGAGCATTGATTCCTTCATGGATTTCATGAAGGACGTGGAAGACCTTGGTTTCCTCGACACACTTCAGGAGGGAGATGAAGAATCCTCGTTTGTAGAGTTTGTCTTCGACTAAGATGTAGGAGCAGGCTCTACATTTTGTTACGTTGGCCTTTTTCTGGTCGGAGGGCAGTTCTTCTATAGCGAGATAATTGTTAACCGAGTTCATCCAACAGTCGTTGTCCTCGATGGCATACACGACAAGTGTGTGGATGGTTTTTCAATGCTTGGGCGAGAAAGTATCTCTTGGACAACAGACTTGTTTCCTCCCTTTTTCCTCGTGCTCGCGAGTTTTGACAGGATGTCCGCCCGAGTGTTGTGCTCACGAGGAACATGTTTTACTTCCACGAAATTGAACCTTTTCATCCTTTCTTTGACCAGGGTTAAGTACTAAACGAGATTGTCATTTTTGGCTCGGTATTCTCCATGTACTCAAGAGGCGAAGAGTTGAGAATTGGCGAAGATCTTTACCTCTTTCGCGCCTAGGTCCTCGGCTAAGCATAACCCTATGGGGAATGCTTCGTACTCGACTTAGTTGTTTGAAGTTGGGAAGGATAAAATGGGGGAAACTTTGATCAATATGACTTCTTCGTTCTCAAGAATGATGCCTACACTACTTCCTGTCGAGTTGGATGCCCCGTCCACGAAGATGGTCCCCCTGTGGGCTCTGTTTGTCAGAGAGATCGAGCGGTAATTTCTGCCACGAAGTCGGCTAGTACTTGAGCTTTGAGGGCCTTCCTGATCTCGTACTGGATGTCAAACTCAAATAGTTCCAACGACCATTTGAGCATTCTACCGGCCATGTCGGGACAACCGAATAGTTGTTTTACGTGTTGGTTAGTCCATACCACAATCATGTGAGCTAGGAAGTAATATCGTAATCTTCTGGCCGCATTGATGAGGGCCAGAGCCACTTTTTTAATCTGATGATATCTAAACTCTGGGCCTTTCAAGGCTTTATTGGTGAAGTATATAGGTTTTTGCCCTTCAGGGGTTTCACGAATGAGAGCCACGCTGACAGCCTCGGTCGCGATGGCGAGGTAGAGGTACAAAGTCTCCTCGTTATCTGGTTGCGAGAGGACCGGTGGCTGCGAAAGAGATCGTTTTAAGTAGAGGAGGGCTTGCTCGCACTCCTCTGTTCACTCGAACGTTGCTCTTTTATGCAGAAGTTTGAAAAATGAGAGTGCATGCTGAATAGATTTTGCCACGAAGCAAGACAGCAAGGTGAACATCCCGTATAGGGATTGGATCGACTTCTTTGAGTTCGGTGTCAGGAAGTCGAAGAAGGTTCTGCATATATCGGGGTTGGATTTGATTCCTCATTCTGTTAGATAGAAACCAAGGAACTTGCCCGCCCGTACGCCGAAATTACATTTCTCCAGATTGAACCTCATCTTGCATCTCCTCGCCTGGTCCAAGACTCTGTTCAGGTGGGAGGTGTTGTTAGATTCTTCCCGAGAGGATCATGTCTTCCATGTAGACTTTGAGCATATCCTTAATCTCACCTCAAAAAAATTTGCTCATCATTCATTGGTAAGTAGCATCAGCGTTCTTCAGGTTGAAAGGCATTACGTTGTAGTAGCAGTTGCCCAACTCGGTCATGAAGGCGGTGCATCATTTGTCGCTCCTTGCCACGAGGATTTAATTGTAACCTGAATATGCATCCATGAATGGTAAAAGTTTATAACCATCAAAGTTGTCTACCAGCCCATCTATGTTAGGTAAGCTCTGTTAAGATCGGTATAGTCAACACACATTCTCCATTTTCCATTAGATTTTTTAACTAGTACAACGCTAGACAACCAAGTTGTGTACTGGAACTCAGAAATAAAATTAGCCTCTAGGAGGTCTTTTACAATTTTTCAACAGCCTCTGCTTTTTTGGGAGACTGCCTACGTCTATGTTGAACTACAGCCCTAGCGGCAGGATCTATGGTCAGATGATGACAGGCAATGTCGGGGTCCAGCTTATGCATCTCTGCAGCGTTCCATGCAAACAAGTCAATTTTTTCCCTTAGGAAGGCCTTCAGTTGCTTCCTTGCTAAGTCGGGGAGTCCCGTGCCGATCTTCACGCCTTTGTCTGAGTTATTATCGAGAAGAATGAGCTCAAACTCGTCATCTGGAATGAGGCGCATAGGATGAAGAGGTTTCCTGTTGTTATCAGATGTTGGACAAGCGTATGATGCTGCTTCGTTATGTTTCTACTTGTTGTTAAAGCGACTGTCGAGGTCGATTGAGTTGACGCGAGGCAACAACTTCTGCTCCTCGGATCGAGCTGGCATGTTGGCAGCCTTGGGTGTCATATTGATCGAGTTCTGCCCCTTTGTAGGTGCTTCGAAGCATCTTCTCGCAACTTTAATGTCCCCATGAAGAGTGACGACGTGATCCTTGGTCGTATAATACTTCATCTTCAAATGGACCGTGGATGGCACGACGGTCAGCTCGACTAGTGTTGGTCTTCCTAGGATGCACTGGTACAATGATGGGCACTCTATGACTAGGAAACAAATTTTAACTTGTCTGGCGGTTTCCTCTGCCCTGAAGGTGACGAGAAGCTCGACATAGCCCCATGGCTTAGTGGTCGTGTCATTGAAGCCTTGCAGGTCGGAGCCTACATAGAATGTCAAATGCCTCTAGTCGAGCTGAAGAATGGTGAACATATGAGCGTACATGATATCGACGGAGCTCCCTTGGTCGACCAGGATGCGGCAGACGTCAAAGTTTGTCATTCGTGCTCTCACGAGCAAAGGAATACTAGAGTTGGGAGAACCGCATGGCACCTCCTTGTCGCTTGCGCGAAAATAAGGTGCCGGCATGACAGAAGAGTCGCCACCTTTCGTTATTTATCCCTCAGAGCGGGAAAGGAAACGATCGGAAAAACCTGACGAATAAGGGTAAGACAAGGTCATCGCAACCATCGTCTGGGTTCGGGAGTCAGTTACGCAAGGGGAAGGTATTAACACCCCTCACGTCCGTCGTACTCGACGGGATCCACGCTTGTTTGTTTACTTGGACGGGTTGGTTATAATCTATCTACCTATCAAGGCTGGCTGAAAAAGAAAAGAAAAATGACTCGGCAAAGCGTCGCACTTTATGCCTACGTACTCTCATCAGAGAATGAGAAATCAGAGTCAACGTAGTTCGGCCTACGAAGGGTTATGGGGAAAGGTAGAAGGTTGCTCGCTAGGATATCGCATCCTATGCCTACGTACTTCCACACTGTATGGAAGATCAGAGCAAACGTAGTTCGGGAAACTACGGGTTATCTCCTGCAAGAAGTGTTTTTTATTGTGTTTGCGATTTCAACCGCACTAGAGACTATGACCTGAGAGTGAATGCGTCGCATGTCACCCAAAGGGTACCATACTAAACATCCAATCTCAGATAGCTTAAGGCTCGTAATGTACGAGAGAAATCATTCATGATTACTGTATCTTAAACTGCTTCGAGATGAGAAGAGAACAGGCCTAACTAGGAGGGAGACTATCAAGTCCTACTGTTATCATGCCATGGATTCATCCTATGGTTGAGGTTTGAACAGGGAACTCCTAGATGTTGTCATGCATAGGTTTCAACCTAAAAGTCTATCATCAAATCCTCATCAGAAGAAATGAGAGTCCTAAGGGATCATGTCAATGATACACCAAAGCAGACGAAAGCATCAGCTTTAACAGTAAAATGCATGCAATGCAAGTGAGGGAGGAAATGTGTGTGGGGCTTCAGCCTCCACAAGCTCGTCTCGACCTCAAGCCAGTCATGAAATAACAGTAATCATACTGAAATAAACAACATGCTATCAAGCAATGAACGGTAAACTGCAATCATGCAGATAAATGAAATGAAGTGCCATCAGGCAAACAAAACACATGCTTGAGAAAGAAAGAATCTACTTCTACTCTCTAATCCTAACCCTAGAACAGAACCCTAATCAGAAGAAAACAAAGCCCTAAAGAAAAACCCTAATCAAAAGAAATCAATCCCAGTCTTCAAGCTTCAAAACAAGCTTACCAAAGAAAGGGAGCTAAGTAGGCAGACTCATAGTGTCTTCCTCAGGAAAGCACTAGGAGGCTTATACTCAGGAGTCATATCCTATGTGGCTCAACCACTGTGATCAGTTTACATTCCTCCTCAGGAGAAACTAAACTCACAAGCAGGCTCCAACATCACTGGATATTTAGGAAATCCTACCTGAACTAGTGGAACTAAGTGAATAGATCCATAGGACCTTCCTCAGGAAAGTACTAGGAGGCCTCCACTTAGGAGTTGTATCCTATGTGGCTCAACAACTGTGATCAGTTTACATTCCTCCTCAGGAGAAATTAAACTCACAAGTTGGCTCCAACATCATTGGATACTTGAGAAATCCTAGATGAACTAGTGGAACTAAGTGAATAGACCCATAGGACCTTCCTCAGGAAAGTACTAGGAGGCTTCCACTTAGGAGTTGTATCCCATGTGGCTCAACAACTGTGATCAGTTTACATTCCTCCTCAGGAGAAATTAAACTCACAAGTTGGCTCCAACATCATTGGATACTTAAGAAAGAGGTGAGAAGAAAGAATGAAAGTCATTCATAGTGCCTTCCTCAGGAAAGTACCATGAACTTCCTTCAAACTTCAGGATCTCAAACCTCACCAACAGGGAATAATCCAAGCTCTGGGTCTCTGAGTCTTGATCTAAAATCTTCTCTTCATCATGCTCTCCAACAAGATCTTCAAAACAAACTAAGCCCCACAACAAATTCCCAAAAATAAACCCCAGGGGCAGACAAATAACCATAGAACAGACAAAATCACCAGTCAACTTTAGAAAATACCTAAAAATACTAGCACACGGGGGGAAAATCTAACAATCAATCACAAGGGTCTACAACCTCTATCCATAACATCCACATATGCCCCCCACCCCCCCAAAAATCAAGACAAAATTCTCTAAAGAAAATGAACTATTTCACCTATGCATAACATAAACCCTAATTAGGATACCCTAATGCTAACCTAATTAAACTAATCAAATTTTAATCTAAAAGTCAAGAATTAAATCCTATGGGGAACTATGATTCAATATCTAATCACACCAAAAAGAATGAATTAAAAAGCCTAAGGGAAGGTCCTAAAAGAAATTCTACAAAATTGAGTATCAAACTAAACCTATTTAAAAGCTATTTAAAAGAAAAATAATCTAAAAATATTACAAGAAAATAAAATGGAGATTTTATTTATTTATATTTTTCTAGACATGATTATGAACATATGAAAAAAACAAGTATTAAAAAATATCAATTTTTCCATTTTCTATGAATTTTATAAGATGCAAAAATATAAATGGAATTAAAACTAAAAGAATTGAAATAAAGGGGAGGGGGGTGTCAAAATGAATTCGCCCAGTTCACTTTCTATGATGGGCCCAAGAAGGGGGGTACGCCTGGGCCCAATTGCTATCAGAAACTAAATAAAAAAAATGGTCAAAGGTTCGGTGCAGTTAGCAACTGATTTACGTTCGATTCACATTGGGCCTGCCAGTGGGGGTGCAGATAGCAGAGGGCTTAAGGCCCAATCCAAAATTACTACTCAGCGTTCACACTCAGGGGGGGGGGGGGGTGATGCGAGTGAACCAGGTGTGTTTCAGCAATTCACATTTGGGCTTGGCCCAACCGAAACCCTAACCCACACCATCAAGACACAAAACCTATCTTCCTCTCCCACAATCTGAACACTGTTCTAGCCGCTTGCGACGAAACCCTCTCTCTGCAACTCCTCTAACCTACTCTCAAGAAGCTCCAACCAAACCTTCTCACGGATCTAAAACACAGTGCCCTTACCATACTCATACCATCCTCAGATCCACTCAACCCTCATCCTCAAATCTGATCATTCAACATTCAAAACAAAGGCCCTAAACTCATGAAAGTACTACAATGGAGTCAAGAAGAACGGACCTGGGGACGATGACGTTTTTGGAGTTCTTCGAAGATGCGCTTGAAGAGCGATAATCTTTCTGGGAAAAACTGAGAAGGACGAAGATCTTAGAGGCGCGTGTTGAAATTCTGGGAATCTTCTGAGGGGTGAACATTCTTAAGGCGTTCTGAAGATTTTGGAGAAGTTCTGAGAATCTTGATTCTCGCGATCTGGAAACTGAGAGAAGATTGAAGGTGACGCTGTTCTTGAGCTCGTTGAAGTCTTCTGGAAAGTTTGGATGAAGAATCTGGAAAATCCCTTGAAGGACAATGGATTTCTGGAAAATCGTTCTTGAAGAACGAAGGAGGTTTGAATGTTCTCTGGGTTTTCTGGAGATTTCTCTGAAGATGGAGGGACGAATCTGGGCAAGATGATGAAGTTTCCGGCGCCGTTGAGTTCTCCGGTGAGGTATGGATGACGGTGGATGGAGGAAGAAGAGAGGAGAACGAAGCGTTTCTGGAGATTCTGGGCAGAAAATTGGTACCGGCGATGGTTGCGGTGGTCCGGTGACAGTTGGGGCTGCCGGCGGTGGGAGTTCAGGGTGGATGCATGGCCGGCGATTGGGGCTCCGGTGAGAAGGATGGCGTGACAAGTGTCACGGGATGGAGTTAGTGGGGGGCACGTGTGGAGAGAGAGGGAGTAGTGAATGGTGTGAGGTGTCAGCGTGTGGAGCTTTCTGAGATGTGAGGTGGTGGCCCCTCTGGGTACACGCGTGGCGTGCTTTATAGGTGACAAGTGTCACTGCAAACTCTGGACAAAAATGACAAGAAGACTGGACTGAAAACTGAAGTGAAAAATACCATTGGGCCCCCAAAAATCTGCTTGGGCCCAACGAACTAATGGACAAAAAACTCAAAACTGCATTAAAACTAATCCTAATTAATCACTAATCAAACACTAAACCTACTTAATCCTAAAAACAATTAACTAAATGAAACTCCAATTAACCCTTAATTAAAATCTAAACAGAATATTAAATCCTAATTAATCCTAATTACAATTAACTACTAACTGAACATTAAACTAACCTAATTAATCCTAACAAGTTCAATTAAATCTAAACCAAAGATTAACTCCTAATTAACCTAAAAATGATTAAGATCTAATTAACTCTATGCTAATAAAACTTCTACTAATCTCTATTTAATCCCTAATAACCTCTATATTATTTATTTAATCTATTAAAATTCTATTATCCTAAAACAAAAACTATTAAATCTCTATAAAAACAAACTCTATTTATTAATAAAAGAAGAAAAACTATACTTTCTATATTACCTAAAAACAATTAAAAACTATTTAAAATCCATTATATTCTAAAAAATGATTTAAAAAACTATTAAACCAATTAAAAATTCTATAAAATTCTAAAAAAGATTCAAACTATTAAAAAAATGTTAAAAAACCTATTTAAATTCTAAAAACTTATAAAGCTCTAGAAAAAAACTTAAACTATTTAAAAGAGTTTAAAAATCCATTTAAATCCTAAAAATGATTAAAAGCCTATTTAAAATCCACAAAAGGCTATAAAACCCTAAAAAATGCAGACAAATGCAAATGACCACCATAAAAGGGCGTGCGACCAGATCAAATCAACCAGTAAACCCCTGGCATCAGAATATCTCGAAAACCACCATGCAGACTGAAAATCCCAAGAAGCGCACAATTTCCCGAAAATACAACCCTGATGATCTGGACGGGATCTGCCATATCTAGTAAATGAAACCCAAATTGTAACTCTGATATCCTCTGTCTGTGCACACCTATCATGCATCTGATATGCGAACACGAATTTAAACCACGAGCCAGCTAGGAGAACCGGTTGGTCAAATTTTGGGGTGCAACACTCCTAGAGGTAGAAGGTGATGGGATCTGATTTTCCCCAGAACCTGTCAAGGGTTGCATTCTGGTTCGAGCTTGCATTGATCAGCTCATCGAATTTTCTTTTCACCGACCCCACGGTGAGCTTGTTGAATCCTTCGCCGGATATGACCATAGCGGAGGGGAATTTTTCCCATGTGCTGTGAGTAGACGAGGGTGTGTCGGCATCTTCGGGGACGTAGAAGTCCTCAGGCCAAATGACGCACAGGGCGACCTATAAGCTAACATCGTTAGAGGGTGGTGTTTCCTCCTCGACCTTCTTCATCTCACGAACGTCCTGTCGAGGAGCCTCGCTCCTCTTGGTGTACTATTTTAGGCGTCCTTCCTTGATGAAGATCTCGATTGCATCCTTGAGGTTGATGCAATCTTCGATGACGTACCCGTGGCTCATGCGGAACCGGTAGTATTTGAATTTGGCAACGTTTGGCTTGAGGGGTGTCGGCCTGGGAAAACGAACCCCACTTTGTTTGAATTCTGAGTTTATACACTCAGCCAGGACGCGCTCGCGGGGATCAGTTAACAACTTGTACTTAGTGAAACGGCATGCTGGTCATTTTTGGCTTGAGACGTTGGTGTTCTCTTGGTTCTGTGAGTTGTGGGCATTTTTGACGGCCTCTTTCTCCTCGTACTGGATGTAGGCCTGGGCTTTGAGGAGGAGGTCATCCAGCGAACATGGTATTTCGATGCCAACTGCTTTGGCGAAGTCACACTGGGGGTGCAACCCTCGCTCGAGCAGGTATCTTTTCATATGGTCAGTTGTGGTGATTTAGACGAATTCTCGATTGAACCTCTCTATGTAGGCTTGGAGAGATTCGTCTTTCCCCTATATGATGGCCTTGAGTGACGCCTCAGATTTCGGATGTCGTCGAGAGGTGGTGAAGTTCCTGGTGAACTGCGTTTTCAGATCCTTCCAAGAAGTGGTGGACTCCGAGGCGAGGATTTTTTGCCATGCCATGGCTCCCTTCCTCAGAGTTATGGGGAAGAGCCTGCACTTGATGGCACCTCCGAAGTTGCAGTAGTCGAGCATCACATTGATGTTTTTGATGTGATCGTCTGGGTCTGTCGTGCCATCATATATTGCCACACTTGGAGATTTTTTCCATCGCGACGGGGAAGGGAGTTTCCATAATTGCTCGGGACAGTGGACCACGGTGGTCTTCTCGTAGCTTCAGGCCGGTGAGCGCGACGGGGAAGGGTCGTGTTAGGGGATTCTGTCACAGTGCGGTGAGTTTCTTGATCGACCCCTCGACTTGTCTAGTTGCCCGCCGACTTTTCTCTTCATGGGAACGGGGGAGCGCCACTCCCTGCTAGGAGGAGTACGATCACGCTTCTTGGTAATCGCAAGTTGTGACCTTTCTAGCCGCAGGCGACGTCCGGGTTGTCGGGGAGAGAGGCTTTGAGACTCATTCTGTTGGTGCCTTTGCGGGGAAGAGCGTGGAAGGGTGTCTCGTCGTTGCGGGGACGGGCTACGAGATTCAGACCGTCGATGTCTCCATGGGAGAGAGCGTGATTGGCGATCTTTCTCAACATTCTGATCCATTCATTCTGATAGAAAATCATGAAGTTGGTCTGGTTGATTGTTGGAGAAGAGGAGAGGGTGTACTTGCAAGACACTTTGATGCCAAAGTAAGATTCAGAGTGAAAAGAGAAAGAGCAAGTATAGAGTAGTGAGAATGAATTCAGAATACCTGACATTCCTGCGGATGAGGGTATTTATAGTGTGCCCCCGACGCAGGCCAAAAGTCATCTCTTATGGGCTGGATCGTTATACCCACAGCGAATGACTGCCAAGATCCTATGTGAAAGTATAGAAGACCAACACGTGATCTTCATCCTGGGTCAACTGCCCCACGAACTTCGTAGTGGATTTGTCCGTTCCTGAGAGTGAAACTGCCCTGCGAAAGGCGTGGGTTGAGTTGGTGACGTGTCCTCGCGTGAGGAGTGCGTGGAGAACATGGTCTCCAACGACTATGGAGAATTAGATCTTTGAATTGAACTGTCCTCGACGAGCCACTTGATTGGGCCTATTCGGTCGTGGGTCATTCATAGCCCCAGTCCAGGACAAATACTTTATCTAAACTCTTGTATAGTTTAATTCATTTTAAGATCATTGAAGATATTTTGTGATAATAATTTTGTTGTTTTCTTTATCAAAAATAATGAAACTGACTTTTGCTTTTAAACACATAAGGATTAAGTTCTCGGTTGTTCGAGAAAATATGGAGAATAATGAAATTGAGGTTGATCACATATCTACTAAATAAATGACAGCTGATCCACTAACTAGGGGCATATGCCTGCTATGTTTACAAAACATGTTGAAAAAATGAGAATCGTAAAGTCTTTTGATATATTTAATTACTGGGAGAAGACATTAAAATGTGTATATATTCATTTGTTGAATTAATAAAGTTGTTCTCATTTCTTTTAATTATTACTTTTATGTTTTTTTAGTGGACATTTTTATTTGAGATTTTATCTCTGATTTCCCTTGTGAATATGATGTTGCATATGAAATACAAATCGAAAGTTTTATCTCTGATTATGTTGCATATGAAACACATAATTGGCATTGAAGAACATTGAAGAGCATACAATACAAATCGAAAAACAATGACTTGAAGAGGTAAGTTCTAAATACTCTCATTTAATATTAATAGTATCATAATTCATGCAACTATGATCAAAGTTTATTATTCATGATATGTAAACTAGATTTCATGATATATGAACTGGGCTATCAAAGATCTAAATAGCTGAATCACAAATCATTTTAAATCCACACCATTTAACTTAAGGTATAAAATTAATGCACAAAAAACAAGATATATTATCTAACCTTCATTTTTTATTATACTCATCTTAAATTTTGAATTGAGTTGAATATTAGAGTGCTAAACGGAACAATATATATGATAAATTTTCTAACATTTTTGGAGAAGAAGAGGAATAAAGGAAAAATGTAAAAAAATGTTGTTATGTTTAATGCCACATTAAAATGACATTTACGATTGCTGCTGATTCACGGTGACCAAAATTGTTAAAGTCGCGATTTAAAATCTAAACTCTTAGATTTTATGTTCTTAGGTCAATATTTGGTATTAAATTGCAGATAAAATCATTTCAGAATCTCTCTAAAGTCTATAAAATCGTATAAAATATTTGAATTATACTCTTTGACTTGATTTTATCTTTTTTTTCTTGAATTTTAAAAAGCCCAACCGAATAAAACTTATCCCACTTTATTATTTTATTTACTTTAAATAACTTCTTTTTTCATTAGACTTTTCATTTACTAAGCAATGAAAATTGAAAACTTTTGAACCTCAACGTCACTTCACTTGTGCGATGCCAAACCAAAACATCAACGACAATATTTTGTGAGCTATCTTCTTTAATTGGTAAATATAGAAAAAGTGAGTCTTCTCTACAAATAAAAAACAGAGCAATGTTATGTTACTATGTTATTATGTGATTGAATGTATTTTTAGTTTTACTATTTTGTGTCTTTGAATGGTACTATGGTTTGTAATCTAAGTGATATGTATATATAAACACATATATTAATTTGTTTGCATTAAGTACACACATGCACACATGCACACACGCGGGTGCACACACACATACGAAGTAAACTCTGCGATTTTACGTTTTGATTTTACCTAATCAAAATGAATCAAGGTCAAAACTCAACTCTAACAACCTTAACTATGACTAATTATATTAACTGATATGTTGATAATTTAACATTTTTTTGATAAAATTTTATTTAAAAAAATCAACTTGTCTGACGAAGATTTTCTTAAAAGACTTAAAAATAACGGTTTATAAATTAAGATAAGATATAAAATCATAAATTAAATTAAGTAACACAAAACTAATTAAACCTATATAAAATTTATATCTTATCATCACCACTTTTCTTCTTCTTGTTTTAAGAGCATCATCCCAACTAACTGAGATATAAATTTTTTAGAAACCGGCAAGTGCGTGATGATGTATGGAACACAAGAGGGTTGGCCCATGTTTGAAATTATCTCCAATTCTCCATCTATTCACAGGCAGCTGAAATCTTGTTGTCAATTAGGTTTTTATTTATTGCAAAAGAAAAGTGTTGTCAAATGTCAATCTAGTGAATTTACACTTTTTGGTGCAACAGGTAAAGTGGTCATGCTCCCTACGCAAACAAATGAAAATGACACTATAGACATTCAAATGTTGAATACCCTATTTCGTTTAGATTTTACTATAACCAAACAGGGCACAATTTTACATGGGCATGAGCTGTATCTTTTTTATCATATGATTTAAAGATAATTGCAAAATCGAATGATTTTTTTTTTGTTGTTGATAGAATCGGTTATCTCTCTTATGCGCGCTATTGTGAAAACTAATTTTTCAAATTGGGAAAGATCACAATCAAAAATGTTTTTGATAACATGCAAAGCGGGCTACTATATAGAACCTCAAATTTTTTAAGATTAAATTATAATTAAATAGAATTTTATAAAATATTTGAAAAGTTAAATCGCAAATATATATGATCTCTATTTATTTTTTCATGATTAAATTGTACCGTGTCAAAACATATACAGAATCTCCAAAAACTTGAAACGAATCTTACCATAATAAACATCAAAACTCTCATTTAAAAAAATTATTTACCGTCTCATCTAAATATTCTTAGATAATCATATCTTTTAATTAGATGTAGTAAAAATAAATTATAAAATTATTATACTTAATTTCAATTCTTTTAAATTAAAGACAGTAATTTTCTTAAAATCCATTTTCAATTATTTTTAGAACTTTTTTTATAGAACTTTTATAAAATCAATTTTTACAAAAAAAAATTGTGACAATATTGTGATATATTTTATTTAATTTCTTAACTTGTGTTGTTAAAACACAAATTATCATTTTTCTTGAATAAAAATTATCATTTCACACATTCTCACCTACTTTTGGAAAACCTAGCAGCATGCTTAGTGACATGATTTATGAGGCGCAACGTCTGAAATTTGAAAGTGTGGTATTTGATTATTGTAGGATCCAATGCCATGCACGTTTTGTTTTCCAAGTCACTTTAATATATGTCGTTGTTTCTAATATAATATTGGGTTAAATATCACTTTAATTTTTTTTTTTTGGAGTTTTTCCTTTAATAAAAAATATATATAAAAAAATTCATATTAAACATCAAAATATTGGGTCAAAATTATCTATTGTGATATTTTTTTCATATTTTCCTAAACATTAAATTTAAACACTGAATTTAAAGTAAACAAAAAAAATTATCACAATAGATAATTTTGATGTTTCGGGAACAAAAGACACAAAATTTTAAAATTTTAATAAAAAATTTTAAAAATTAAAAAAAAAATTAAAATTCGCATATATTACACAGAAATGTTGTATATTTAATCTTATAATATAATAATTTATTAAAATATTATGGTTAATGTGTTTACATCAAAAACTTAATAAGGTTAGTTGAAATCAATAAGTAATCAAATTTGAAGTGAATCAAAATTTTCTTAGTCAAATATAAATTCACTTGAATGCGACTAAGTATAATATTTTTTAAATGGATTAAATATATAACATCATTTGTAATATGTGAGTTTCGGTTTATTTTTTATAAAAAAAAATTGAATCTCTTAAAATATTAAAATTTTATATGTTTTGTTGTTTAAACGTTAAGTTATTTCTTGCAATTTTTTTAACCCCAAATTTTAGGTTTAAATTGTACGTTTAGGGGATTATATATATATATAAAAGGGAAAAATCTAAAAAAAAATATGTTACAAGAGATAAACGAAACTCGCGGATGTTACATATTACATTTAACCTTCTCAAATTTAATGAGATCCACAAATGTCCTAGATGTGACAGATTAGTTAAATTTCAATACAACTAAATAATTTGATATTTTACTCATATTTCTTATAACCAAAAAACCTAGACACAAAGACATGCTATGAAGAGATAGCGCACATGTGGATGTGAGAAACAAAAAATAAAGCAAAAGAGGAAAGAGCGGGCTAAACGTGTGGCACCATGTCCTCTCTGGCAGATGGAAAAATCATGCATCATCCATATAATTAGTCGAGCAAGGTTAAATTGTGTAAGTCACATACTTTATATTAGTAGATCATGTGTTTATCTATAAATACCACAATTGTGAATTTTTTAAACATAGGCGTCTTTTAGATCCTTTAGATCGAGAGATCGGATGAGGTTAATGAATAAGTTAAGTTAATACGCAAAGTTAAAGAATATGTTTTGATTAAATTTAATCAACACTATTATATGCAACTCGAATTAAGCAAACAAAAATACACAAAACAAAATTGAAAGAAATTGAATAAAAACTGATAATATAATAACCTCGAAGTTTAGCCAACTTTGTAATCCTAATGTTCTCTCTAATTTATAAGAACTTCCTTTTTTTTCTTTCTAATGCTGAGTTTAGCTACTGACCCGAAAAAACATAGGCTAGCCCAAAACTAACAAATTTATTTTTATTAAGTTTGGAACAAATATGATAATTTGACTCCTCTGCACTCCGAATTGGTTTTTGACTTCAACATAAAACTTGTAGCTTTTTGTCTTAACTTTCCAACACATATTTGAATGCATCAATCTGATTCTTGTAACCCGGATTATGATTTGCACAGTGAGAAGGTATCAAACTATAGTTTATAACGAAAATAAGCAACAAAAACAAAATCAAAGCAAATTTAAATTTAATTTCAAAAACATATTAAAAGCAATGGAAAGAATGCGAGAAGTAATAAAATCGTCTTTGCATAATAAAATATTGTGTATTAAAATACTGATCAAATTCCCCCACACTTAAACGTTTGCACTCAAAGCAAAACTCTAACTTCAAAATTTAAAACAGAATAAAAAACAAAAACAAAAACAGAACATGCGATTTCAAAGACTTTAAAGGTCAGATAGGAGTAGGAAAAATTCTCATTCTAAACTTCAAGTAATATGATTTTAGTGAGTAATTTCTTGTGATAGTCAAAACAAATAAAATGACAGTTTATCAGATAATACATCATAAGTGGCAAGATTCTCACAGGATAAAATTCTCTCACCTCTCAAGTGTTTAGTTATTTGTTTACACTCAAAGTACATCATACAAATTAGCACTACCATAAGCTTGAAATGACACTAACGTCCACAAAGATCAAAAGAACTTTATTTGGGTTGTAACATGGCCATAGTAAGGGTGAGATAAATCCTAACGGGTACTAGACTAAAATCTAAAGGGATAAAAGATAATTGAAAGGGACTACGATAATTGAACTAAACAATATTTCATTTAATTTCCATCAACTTATTTACAGTCATTTTCTGTTCTCTTTACTTTATTTTTTTTCCATAAGCGATAAGATAAGAACATGAATTTTCTTCATTGTTTCTTTTCTTTTCTTTTTCTAGTTCTTTTCTTTTTTCTGTCAACTTTTGAAATATTACAGTTATGCTAACTCAATCCCACACAACTTTAAACCAGACTCCTTCATCCCCTTAAATAGGGTGATATGATTGTTTCCATTTTAGCCTTGTAATGAGTTATAAACAAAAAATGTGATAAATAGACTCAAAGGGGCTTCAAACAAATGGTGATAATTTCAGGGTTGCTTTTTTGGCTAAGTGGCATCTATGAGAGGTCACAAAACCCTTTATTATGCTATGTATGCATACTTTGTGCGGATGCATATCAATGTAAGTGTTAATGCATGGTATGTAGTTGAGCCATTGTTTATTCCATGATATGTTTTAAGTTGATGCATGATAAATTTCGGGCTGATGCAAATGTTAATACATGATGTATTTTGGATTGATGTATGTGTAGGATGAAATGCATGGTTGATGCATATTGTTGTTTTTCTTGAAAAATGGGATATGACTTTTATGGATGTCTAGACAAGAGGTATAGCTGGCGGAACTTCCGTTTCTCTTCGACATTTGGGATTATGAACATTTGTGGTCGTGGGACAGGAAGAGATGCCCAAATATGCTATGTAGTAAGCTTCATGACTTGTAAGTTGTATGATTTATTTTATTGGAGACCAAAGAACTTCTGCCTCGGCCAGGTCGTGGCGACTGATGAGAGATTTTCATGATTTGTGTCTTATATGCAATACTGGAAGCTGATGGTATTCTTCTGATATATTCAAATCGAAGTAAAATACATTTTTGAAAGTTTTTTTTATTATTCTCAAAGTTTTAGTGCATTATTTTTTGAAAACAGTTAATGTTTTACGAACAAGCAAAGAAAAAAATAAAAAAAATACCTGAATAAAATTTATTGAGAATTTTGACCCATGAATAGGTAATAATATATGAAGAAGCAACTCTTATAAAAGGAAATTACTGAAAGTGGAAGATAAAACGGCAATGGGAATTTGTTTGAGGTTCCACTTAATTACAACACATGCTACTTTTCCTATGACATCAAGGTCACAATACTTTGCTTTTAGAGATGATGACTAGGCTGATCCTTTCCATCTGAATTCCTATTGTGGTATCGGCTCGAGTGTTGCAGCCATTTTCCTTTTGGATATCCCTAACTTTTGTCTGGACTTCTCTTTTAAGTTTTGATCCACTTGGATGATATACCCTTTTTTGCCTAAGTCGCCCTTTCGGGGTTTTTGACTTATCGGGTTTTTATTTTTTTGTTTGTAATTCCCTAATTTTTGTCTGGATTGCTTGTTAGAACAAGATTTGTTCATGACATATATTCCTTGGATTTTGATGATAACATAGTATTAAGAGAACAATGGTTATTTGTGTTTCTTGTATGCAGGTTCTAATACTTATATATATATATATATATATATATATATATATATATATATATATATATATATATATATATATATATATATATATATATATATATATATATATATATATATATATATATATATATATATATATATATATATATATATATATATATATAATCTGATATATAAAGACACACACACACACACACACACACACACACACACACACACACACACACACACACACACACACACACACATATATATATATATATATATATATATATATATATATATATATATATATATATATATATATATATATATATATATATATATCTGATATATAAAGGCACACTTGAGAGAAACTGAATTGCTAGCTTTTGGTGGTGCAAAATCTGAAGAACACTCTCTAAGTGATGTCTGACGTAGACTCTGAAGCTGAAGGTCTTAGTATCATAAGAATCAACTTTATTATCTCTACACTTGGTGAATGTAAATTGGCTTCTGATGATCATTTAGAGTTAGTAATAAACCTGAAGCCATATGTACTGCAGAAAGCAAGCTGCATTTCAAATCAGTTTGTTAGCTAGAGTCTTAGTTCACAAGATTCAAAAAAGTTGGCATGCTTTACGAATATTTACTCTCAATGTCTCTATAATACATGATCTCTTTAAAGACTCAGCGGTTAAACATGATATATAATGGATCAAGATCTTTTGGTGTATCTATCTTCAACGTCTCTTGTACTATGGAAAAAGCAAAGACACTTGATCAAGTTATCTTTCCAACAGCTAGTCTTCTGTAAATTCTATATAAGTAGTTGAAGGTTCAAACTAAATCTTTAACAAGGATCAACCTGATGGAGGAGTAACAAGATCAACAATTGTCAACATAAATGGTTATGTAAAATTTTTGTTGTAGGTTGTAATTGTAAAAGCCTTAAGATTTCTTACACATTGAATATCTTAGAAATCTTAAGAGCTTTAGGTCTTTTTTATGGTGATTTCCCCGTACCTCTGATATTTGTATCAAGTACACATTGTTCTTTATTCTACTGAACATGTTGTTTATCAGTTTAGATCAAAGTCTCTCGACAAGATGCTTGAGCCATGTAAGTCTCCTGCTATGTGATAGAGCAATGAATGTCTTAATCAAGTGAATTGATTGAGAAAGAGTCTTGGGTTCATGGAACCTGAGAAGAAGTCTTGAGTTTGTAGGGTTTAAGCAAGAACTCTTGATCCTGAGGGTTTGAGCAGAAGTCTTGGGTTTGTGGAACTTGAGCAGGAAGTCTCGGATTGAGGGTCTTAGCAGAAGTCTTAAGCTTGAGGGGTTTGAGCAGAAGTCTTGGGCCAGAGTGGCTTGAGCAGGAAGTCTCAATTCATGGAACCAGAGCAGAAAAGTCTTAGGCTGAGGGTCTAAGCAAAGAAGTCTTGGGTCTATAGGACTTGAGAAAGGAAGTCTTGAATCTTAGGGGTTTAAGCAAGAAGTCTTAGAGTTAGGGTCTGAGCATTGTAAAAGTAGTATGCATAATGCATAAGCGATTGTAATCATGATTTGATTATAGTTAAAATCTCTTGTGAAGTAATGGGACTGGACTACTCTCAGTTAGGAGGAACTAGTATAACTCTTTGTGTCTTCTGCTATTATTTATTTGCTTATGTTAACATTCTGCTGCTAAGTATAATCAGAATCTGAACACCAGTTTAGATTCTGAATTCTGATCAAACGTAAATTAAGAAAACGGAAAACACAATTCAATTCCTTTCTTGTGTACTTTTTCTCACCTCCATTGCTCTCTCGAGTTTTCAATCCACCTGGACGCCCTAATTTTTGCTAAGTCGCCCTTTTAGATTTTCGATTTAGAGGGATTTTTATCTTTATTTTTTAGGAATAATAATTTTTTTATTGAGTCAGAGTTCATTGGTAGTGGGAACTCCTTTCCATCCATGGTTGTAAAGATCAAGGCTCCGCCAGAGAAGGCATTTTTCACAACATATGACCCTTCATAGTTTGAGTTCCATTTACCTCGCGAGTCCTTTATGATGGGTAATATCTTTTTTAGCACTAGGTCACCTTCCTTGAACTCTCGGGGATAAACCTTTTTGTCGAACGCTTTCTTGAGCCTCTTCTAGTATAACTGACTGTGACAAAATGTGTCATACGCTTCTCTTCTATGAGTTTTAGTTGGTCTAATCTCGTATGTACCCATTCTGCCTCTTCCAATTTAGTCTCTATTCAGACTCTCAATGAGGGGATCTCGACTTCAATAAGAAGTACAGCTTCCACGCTGTGTACCAAAGAAAAGGGGGTTATTCCTCTTGAAGTATGAACTGAAGTTCTATAGTAATGCAGTGCAAAAGGGAGTATTTAGTGTTAATCTTTGTTGGTCTTTACCATCTTCTGGATGATCTTCTTGATGTTCTTGTTTGTTGCTTCTATAGTGCCATTCATCTTTGTCCTATAGGTGATGAGTTATGGTGTTCAATATTGAAACTCTCGCATAACTCCTTCATCATCTTATTGTTTAAGTTCGACCCATTATCAGTGATAATCTTATTGGGAATGCCGTAATGGAATATTATCTCTTTTTTGATAAATCGGGTGACCACTTGTCTCGTCACATTAGCATAAGAAGCAACTTCTACCCACTTGGTGAAGTAATTGATGGTAACTAGTACGAACCGTTGTCCATTCACAACTTTTGGTTTGATTATCCAATCGTGTATATACCCCATATAGAGAATGGACATGGTGTAGTAAAAACATTCAAATAAGTAAGTGGTACATGCACTTTATCCGCATAAATCTGACATTTGTGACACTTTTTGGCTTACTTGAATCAATCGATTTCCATAGTCAACCAACAATAGCCATCTCTGAGGATTTTCTTGGTCATTGTATGTCCATTGGCATGGGTGCCAAAAGATCCTTGATGAGTTTCTTTGATGAGCATGTCTGCTTAGTGTCTATCCACGCATCAAAGTAGGACCATGCAATAGTTTTTCTTGTAGAGTACATCACTATCCAGGAAGAAATTTGATGCTAACCTTGTAAGAGTTTTCTTGTCCCTACTCGAAGTATTTGCAAGGTAATCATGTTTCCGATGGTAACACATGATATCATAAAACTAGGGATTTTCATAAGATTCTTCTTCGAATTTTGGGCAACATGCTAGTTCATCTCTACAACCCATTCTTACAATCAGGGCATCATTGTGAAAGTTTACTTTGTACATCAACGATAATGTAGCCAAAGCGTCCGCCATCTGATTTTCTTCTCTAGGCATGTGATGAAAAGTGATTTCCCCTAACTTCTCCATCAATTATATGACTCGAGCACAATATGGGATTAATTTAGGATGACATGTTTCCCATTCTCCTTTTACTTAATAAATGACTAATGGGGAGTCCCCTTACACCTCTAGGATTTTAATCCTTAGGTCTATGGCAGTTTCGATGCCCATGATACATGCTTCATATTCTTCCATATTGTTCGTGCAGTCGAAGCATAACCTTGTTGCAAAAGGAGTATAACCATTCTTTGGAGAGATTAATACAAATCCAATTCCATGCCCCATTGCATTTGAGGTACCATCGAACACGAGTTTCTATCGAGCTCCTGACTCAGGCCCTTCATTATTTCCTATGAACTTTTCGTCATTTAGAACCATGATGTCTTCATTAGGAAACTCAAACCACAAAGGCTATTAATCTTCCACTGGTTAGTGGGCAAGATATTATGATAACACACTTTCTTTTATCGCCTTCTGAGTAACATATTGGATGTCGTATCAGATAATAACATTTGTCAATGAGCGATTCAGTTGGAACAAGATTTTTCATATCTCTTGGATTTTGATGATAACAAAGTACTTAAAGAACAAATGGGTATTCTAACATACGTTCAAGTGTGCAAGATCACAAGTGTAGAATTCATTCTAAATTAATCGTGTTAAAACTAACATATGTTAAATTGTATTCATCAGCCTCTAAAGGTTCAGACTCTGGTCATGTGTTCCAGCTTATGGTGACAGCTCATATTCTAAAGGCTAAAGGTGCCTCTAATCCGTACCATGTACCAAAAGCAGACATGTCTTGTCAAAGTGTCAAATTTCTAGAGAGAGTCAACTAGGGTTTCATTTTGCAAGGGTCAAGGAACAGTGATGTGACATCTTCAGTATGTTCTACCTTTTCATAGATACCTCGTACTTAGTAAGGTGTTATGGACAAAGCCATTATTTAGTGGACAAGATTTCTAACCAAATACATTCTCCAACATCTCTCTTGGCATGCTTCTTCACGAAGTTAGCTCTTATGCACAACCCTCCAACGGATCTTTCTTTGCCTCTTTAAAAGGAATCTGGAGATTTAAAGGAAGGATACAACAACATAATACAATATCTTGAGCATAACTCTAAACTTTTATTTGTAACTATTATTGCATAAGATCTTAAGATTTCTTATTTTTGTTTATTTTAGAAATCTTAAGAGGTTAAGAACCTTTGTGGTTGTTGCACAAATGTTATACTTCTAATTGTGTATCTAAGTATAATAGTTATCTTTTCTACTAAACTGTTTGTTTAAAGTAGAGGAAATCTCTTGCCTGCGTGCTTGAGCAGTGAGGTATCTTACATGTGTGCTTGAGCAGTGAAGTCTCTTTCTAGGTTGATTCAGCAGAAGTCTCTTGCTAGGTTCTTTGAGAAGAAGTCTCTTTTTAGGTTGATTGAGCATTAAGTCTCTTGCTAGTTTTCTTGAGCAAAGTGTAATCAATTTGATTATAGTGAAAAGCTCTTGTTGAGGCATATATTTTAATTTATTTATAATTGTTCCATTTTGGAGTTTGTGAGAAGTTTGTGCTGGAGGATTTTGACTTTAACAGGGGCATTCACCTTCATATGTCTTAGCTTCAAGATAGGTATAAGGAGCTTGTTGCAGCATAGATGTATGAGGCTACTACTAGGGTGTACATGCTACATCTAATATCATATACTCTCTTTGTAGAAAAGTTACGTGTTTATATTGAAACCATGTACATGTGCCTGTTTAGTAGCCTTGTCAATACCAGTTGGGCTTGGGGTGCACTGTGTTGACCATCCTATATTCAACACTTAGAGTTGCGACAACCTTTGAGATCAGACAACTTGCTGGTTATTTAAGTCTATTATAAGTATATTTGAAATTATTATTTGTTATTTATACACTTGCTGAGAGGTGTCTGCGAGAGTATGGTTATGTTTAGGGCATCGCACGACCAGTTCCAGATATTCCATCTGCAGGCCTTGACATGTGGTTTTAGAGTAACATCATCAGCTCTGTGAGGATGGTTACTTAGAGCGGTACCTTACTGTATCACACTCTCGCATCATCCCATATGTTGAGCATACATATGATTAGGCCTTCCAATGTTGAGGTACCTGTTAAGTGCAAATTTTGACTTAAACTGAACCATTTTTCTTGGCACTTTTCAACTCAACTCTCATGTTTTAATATATTTAATTCTTGTTCTTGTGTGATTCTTCAACATATTACAATTACCTTTGGATTCTTTGATGTGTATGTTATTGTGTAGGATATACACATAAAACATCAATGATTAAGACACACGTGAAGTGGACAAGGAAGCCAAACAAAAGAAGAGGAATCAGCATGTTCATTGTGCAAACACCGGCGAGGTGAAAGCGAATGCTCGTTGTGCAAACACCGGCGAGGTGAAAGCGAATGCTCGTTGCGCAACGTCCAGGCGAAGCCCCAACGAACCAACCCAGATTAGAAGTAGTAGGAAAAAGACCCAAAGTTATTTGTACAAAAAAGTGTTCGCACTACGAACTCAGATATTTTCCAAGGGTGGTTTAACTGTTCTTGAGGCACTTGAAGTATCCAAAAGTAGTCTTCGTTGGGCGAACACGACAGAATTTTTGTTTTACTATATATGTACTTTTCTTGATTTTTAGAAATGAATTTTGCATAACTTTTGTATAACTTTTATAACATATATCAGAAGTTTATCTCTCTTCATTCTAAGCATATTTTAGAGAGAGAAACACAAACCCTAAGAGGGGGAAGGTAAGAGCTTCGATCTCTTGTTGGGTTTGGATGTAATCTTTTGATATCTTATGTATTTCATCTAATATATGTTTGTGAACTAGTTTTGATTCAATATTGATGTTGTCTTTGATTTCTTATTTGTGGGTCTTGACAAAACCTTTCTCAAATCTTAGATCTTAGATATTCATCTATCAATGAGCAAACTTTTGACATGGTTTTGTAAGTTGATATTCACTTATCTTCTATTTTATTTTGTTGATTAGTAGCATGAGTAGGATCAATACGATATTGTGAGGATGCGCGATAATTGAGATAAAGAACTCTTTAACTTACATTTGGCAAATTAGTTGAATGCATGTAAAAAGGGTTATGCGTATGTACGTATTCTGATTACGGCGTTTTATATGAATCAATCATGAAGCTGATATGGGTATCATCTTTGTTTACTGATTTATCTTTGATTTGAACCGCTATAGAAATATACTCTTCAGATTTGGATCTAGGATGATTATCTGTTAGGTTCTAGACTCTAGACATAGATTTAAGCTTAACATTTGCTTTAGTATCATTTCTTAATGCTCTATGTTGTTGATTTGCGTGAGACATCACCAATGAGACAATACGGTTGTTCTCTCGACGTTGCGTTAGACATAACATCTGTTGTGGGTGATACGTAAGGATATCAGACGAATGATTGATTAGTGTTTAACCGGTTAGAAGAATCCATGTGTTATCAATTGATGAGATCCAATTCCAATAAGGCTTTGTTTATATTTCAGTCTTTACTTTATATATACGTTTTTATATTTTCAGCTTTTATTTATGGTATCGTGGATCTTTCAACTAAAATTTCACCATAAGCTTAGAAATATAGAGACCGTTGAACGACGTTCTTTCCCTCACACCAATCCTTATGGAGACGATTTAAATCCTGAAGGGAATCCTTCCAAATCTAAATTTTTACTTCTTGCCTCTTTACTACAATTCGACAAAATAGCGCCGTTGTCGAGGATTAGTGTTTAGATATTGAAGTGCATTGCAATAAGTTTCTATATTTTTGAGCTATGTATATTTGTTTATATTGTATTTATACTTGTTTATTTTTACTTTTTCTTAAGTATATTGTATATATACTTGTTATTTGTATAAAAGTATTCGATGAAGATTCTCCCAAGTTTGGATGGTGATGGTAGAATGTTGAACAAGTGAATGCAAGGAAGGTACATGGTTACCACTTTATAGAATGTTAGAATGATTTAAGAATTTTGTGCTATGTGTAAATGTGTATTATTTTTTCTTGTTGCAACTTGTTTGAATGCTTGTTTCACTTAGAACCTAAAGCCACAAATTGTGAGAAACCTCCATTGTTCATTATATGCTAGAATGACTGATAAACTTTGTTTAATTCATTTGATTCATGCTTAATATTTTAATTATTGTGATTTTATGGAAGAATTAGAAATGATCAAGGAATTTGTTTATATTTAGAATAACCGTATCCAAAAAGCAACTTACTCGTGAGTAGTGAGAAATCGTTAACCCTTTTAAGCCTAAACAATTTAGATCTCATTTTAGTGATGAACTTGGTTTATGTACATAATTTGAAATTTTAACTCATCATTGAATTTTTGTGAGATTTAAATAAAAATCTCGAACCTTTGAAAATTGTTTAAATTGAGTTCCTTGCCATAAAAAGCAAGGAGCATTAACTTGAGGTTTGGTTAAATTGAAGTTGGGGAGAATGAAAAGGAAAATGGTAGGTTGCTAAAATTTTTGAAAATTTTTAAGTAAGCATTGAAAGAAGAGTGTGAATATGAATGTGAAAAACAAAAGAAAAAGAATGCTTGTTTGAAAAAGAAAAATAGAGAATGAAATAATTGTGCGTTAAGGAAGTTTGGAAGGGCGAGCAATAGAGGAAAGAAAATGGTGAATGAAGTTAAAATGTGTAAATACCATGTATAGTGAATGTCTCTTTCGCATTGGGAACTTTGATTCAATGACGTTTAGAAATATCCCTTTGTTGTGAACCCGACCAAGCTACAACCTTAAAAGCCCTTAGTGATCTATTGCTTCCATGATTTCATTTTTGATTGATTCGATGAATGTATGAATTGGATTGTTATTTGCATTATTTGTCAGGTGAGTAAAATTGTCTCACGGTTGCAAACACGTTAATTTCTTCATTCTTATTTTGAAGAGGAGTGTTAGAGTGATGCAAGTATGCGAATTTAGTTATTATTTGAAACATTGCCTGATATTTGTTTAAGAACTAATTTTTTTTTTATCATTGTTCGATTCTATTGAGTGGTAAGCATTGCTTATGCACATTCTCATGCTTGACCAAATCCTCTTGTTTGAACAAATCTATCTTGTTTGAATTTGAAAAGTTAATCCTTTCTTGGTTGAATCTTATGCTTGAGAAAATCCTTTTGTTTGGGCAAATTTCTCTTGTTTTCATAAGGGGCATACTTTGCTTGAGCATAAACAAAAATCTAGTTAGGGAGAGTTTGTTAAGTGCAAATTTTGACTCAAACTGAACCATCGTTATTGGTACTTTTCAACTCAATTCTCATGTTTTAATAGATTTAATTCTTGTTCTTGTGTGATTCTTCAACATATTGCAAATACCTTTGGATTCTTTGATGTGTGTGTTATTGTGCAGGATATAGGCATAAAACATAAATGATTAAGACACAAGAGAAGTGGACAAGGAAGCCAAAGAAAAGAAGAGGAATCAACATGTTCGTTATGTGAACACTAGCGAGGTGAAAGCGAATGCTTGCTGTGCGAGTTCCTGGCGAAGCCCCAACAAACCAATCCAGATTATAGGCAGTAGGAAAAGGATCTAAAGTTCGCTGGGCTAAGCTGTAGCGAAGAGGTTCGTTGTGCAAAGAAGTGTTCACACATTTGAATTCAGATATTTTCCAAGGGCGGTTTAATTGTTCCAGAGGCACTTGAAGTCCCAAAAGTAGTCTTTGCTGCACGAATAGAGTGTTCGCTGGGCGAACATGAGAAAAATTTTATTTTACTATATATGTACTTTTCTTGATTTTTATAAATAACTTTTGGATAACGTTTATACAACTTTTATAACATATATCATACTTTTATCTCTCTTTATTCCAAGCATATTTTAGAAACAGACACACAAACCCTAAGAGGGAGAAGGTAAGAGCTTCGATCTCTTGTTGGGTTTGGATGTAATCTTTTGATACCTTATGTATTTCATCAAAAATATGTTTGTGAACTAGTTTTGATTCAATATTGATGTTGTATTTGATTTCTTATTTGTGGGTCTTGACAAAACCTTTTTCAAATCTTAGATCTTAGATATTCATCTACCAATGAGCAAACTTTTTACATGATCTTGTAAGTTGATATTTACTTATCTTCTATTTTATTGTGTTGATTAGTAGCATGAGTAGGATCAATACGGTATTGTAAGGATGCATGATAATAGAGATGAAGAACTTGTTCACTTACATTTGACAAATTAGTTTAATGCATGTAAAAAGGGTTAAGTGTATGTACGTATTTTGATCACGGTGTTTGATATGAATAAACCATGAAGCTGATATGGGTTTCATCTTTTTTTATTTGTTTATCTTTGATTTAAACCACTATAGAAATATACTCTTCAGATCTGGATCTAGGATGATAATCAATCATGAAGATGATATGGGTCTCATTGGTGATGTCTCACACAACTCAACAATATAGAGCATTAAGAACCTAACAGATAATCATCCTAGATCCAGATCTGAAGAGTATATTTCTATAGTGGTTCAAATAAAAGATAAACAGATAAAAAATGCTCTATATTGTTGAGTTGCGTGAGACATCAACAATGAGACAATACAGTTGTTCTCTCGATGTTACGTTAGACATAACCTCTATTGTGGGCGATACGTAAGGATATCAGACGAATGATTTATTTATGTTTAACTACTTAGAAGAATGCATGTGTTATTAATTGATGAGATTCAATCCCGACAAGGCTCTGTTTATATTTCAGTTTTTACTTTATATTTTCCGTTTTTAAATTTTCTGCTTTTATTTATGGTACCGTGGATCTTTCAACTATTTTTTTTACCATAAGTTTAGAAATATAAAGACCGTTGAACGGTGTTATTTCCCTCACACCAATCCCTGTGTATACGATATAAATCTCGGAGGAAATCCTTCCAAATCTAAATTTTTGCTTCTTGCCGCTTTACTGCAGTTTGAACAGTACCTATCAATGACGTGTCGATGATGCCACCTCCAGCTGATTCCGATCACCAGTAACGCCTTCATATGATTGTAGTTATTATGGATAACCTCTTGGATTTGGCAAACCCATATGGTGAGGTTTTTACTGGATTTTCTCGATCTGCACACATAGTCCGTGGGGGACATATTTAGACATTATTGTTATTTTTATTAATTATTTGTATATTATGTGTAACATTACTCATACACTTGCACAAAATTTTTTATTAGATAATGTTTTGGATCTTCCATCAATGCAAGATGAACATAATTTAACATTTGACAAAGGATAACGTAACTTAAACATAACTTAAGAAAACGATAATAAATATTGTAAGTTCTGTGGTTTTTGGATTGAAAACATTTTTGGTAAAACATACTACCACCAAGATGTTAAGCCAAATCTTTTGTCATGATAATCAGACATCATGTTCAGTATGATGTTGTGACATGTTCCAGGACATGCTATACCAGAAAGTTAAGGCATGTCTATTTTGGTATTTTTAGTGTGATTTTTTAGTGTGTTTTAATTCACATGTATGCGTTATCCAAGGAGGATATTATGAGAACTTCTATTTTGACAGATTGTGATTGTTTTCTTAAAAAATGATTGTTGAGCCTTTTTAGGAAACATTGTATTTCATTCCTATTTTTGTGCAAGAGATTATGCTTAGGATTTCAACCTGATTCCTGATGATTTACGCTTCAAGAGCCCAAGCCCACGAGGCCTGAAGACTATTTAAAGAAGACCTAAACCTAATGTATTGGACGACTTCTACTTTTGTAAAATAAGGGGAGGTTTTAGAGTATTAGGTTTTGAGAGTCTTGTTCGCGTTAATTGTATTTCACCCTTGTATCTTTTGATACATTGATGTAGACTTGTTGTGTATTGTTAATTGTCCACTCTAAAGCTTTTAAGCAAGATTGTATTGTTCTTAGTTGAAACTTGTAAGAAAAAATAAGTATTGTAGCTGGAAGAATGTTCTTCTTCTTTTTGGTTTCTTGAGGTATTGTCATTGGGACTGTGACTGGTTAGGAAGTAAGAGGGGGATCACATATCTAGAGAGTTTCTAGGTAGAAGTTGCATAAGGTAGTGACTAGGCGAGAAGTTGTAAACGGGGGAGTTTAGCTTTGAACTAATAATATCATAATGAATTTCCTTCCTGGCTTGGTATCCCCCAGATGTAGGTGATGTTACACCGAACTGGGTTAACTCTTTGATGTGTTATTTATCATTATACATTTTAATTATGCATATTCTACAATCTGATATAATTGTTCTGTCAAATAGAAATATGTTGTAACATCTTTCTTGACATTATGTTCTGATGTGAGGACATTAATATTAATATGTGTTAGAGTGCCAGAATTTCAATTGGCATCAGAGCTGGCACCCTAGTCAATTTTTGGGGTAAGCTTCATGGAGATTTTCTGGTACTGTATGATCATTGAAAGGACAACAACTATTGAAAATTTGTCACCAAAGAATGTGTTTGGATTGTTCATTGTGAAGATTTAAAGTCCATATCCAATGAAGTTGATTACCATGTGTTCAGATTGATAAACACATGTGTGGTGACCAAATATGCTTGGGATCCTCTCAAGACCTTTCATGAAGGCACATCTTGTCAGATCAACAGGTTTTAGAGGTCTCTAACCAAGAGACTTGTCATGAATGTAACTATTATTAAAGAAGAAGATCAATCCACCAGCAGCATAAGTGGACCTCTTAGGTCTTTATATTGCTTATGTATCTTTAAGGATGACATTTATGATTTGAAGAACAAGAGCATGGACTTTATCTCCCACTCTGTAGGAGTGTGTGACCCGGCATATGATGAAAAAACAATTCAACCCGGTTATGAGGAAAGTGGATAGATGGACAAGGTCAAATGTCAAGAACATTTATCCTGACATCTTCAAGATTTTGTTGCTCAAGGGTAAGTTGGACCTGGTGTAAAGATAGAGCTACTCAGTGTCATGAACTTGAAAGGTTCTATCATCTTATTAGAGTAGATTTCCCTATCAATCTAAAAAAGCAACTTAAAGAGCTTTCTATTTCTTATATGATAAGTGAAGTGAGCTTAAATATGAATTTGTCTATCTTGTTATTGTTTATTCTAGAAGGTGGATTTATAATGTAGACTCCTGTTTTGAAGTATTAATTCTGATGGTTCTAGCTGCATGTGGATAATTCAGAATTTTTGTTTTGTTTTTGATGTGTTGGAGGTGTGCTTCAAGTTGGGATGATTACTGAAAGCCTTAAGGGATAAGGTGCTCAAGACTATATCAAGCAAGTTAGATCTCAAGGATAGAGGAATTTGTTTTCCATCAAGAGGCAAGCTGAGTCAATGATGTCTTCGCCATGTCTCGACATCGTGCTAAACATCAGAATATTCATGCTAAAGGCAGGAACTTGCTCTGAAGGTGTCTCTCTTCTAGGGTTAAGTTAGTCTTATTAGGTACTTTTATTTCAACTTGAAGGGTTGTTTCAAAGTATCAACTCATCCTATAGCTAACCAAGCAGTGGTTAGAGCTCTAGGAAGATGCAAATTATCTTATATCTCATACCTTTTTGGAGTTGCAACTGAGCAAGGTTGGTATTCTGGATGTGGATGTTCCAGACTCATGACTAGAGTAAAGGTGGTTCTGGTGGACTCTGAGTATCTCTCTCCAACTTTGTTCCTGTAATAATGGTGCCAAAAGGTTGAATTTAAAAGGGTTTGTGAACTAGATTATCTAGTTTCGATGTTGTTTCCCATGATATAGGACTGATCGAGTAGTGAGATTAAACACAACTCAGTTGTATGATCAAGGTCTTAAGGTAATCTTCACTAAGGAATAACATTTGGTCTTTAATGTGTTATATGAAGTGTTGTCCAGGGACAATTGCTATTTGAGCTTATCCCAAGGAACTGCTACTCAAACTTAAGGTCCAAGGAAGATGTAGTAAAAAAATGTTGTAACTTCTCTTGTGGTTCCTATGAGGCCTGATGGAGGTTAGTTGATAGAGGATCAAAGGGGAGAGGAGGATCAGTCTGAGGTTGAAAAGACTGATAATGGTGTTTTGCTCAAATAACACCCTGGTATTTTTGGTCAACTTAATTGGTGTTTGTTTGAAGGTTTGTTGGTGGTTATGTAATGACAGACATGATGTATGGACATTGTGCCTCTGTGTAGGAGCTTCGTTAGGTTCTTATTGTGTATGAGAGTCTATTTCTCTCTATGAAGTTTCCTTGGGTGAGTGTCCCTGATCTGCCTTTGCAGTTTGTTCCCCTACTATTGTGCTTAAATGTTGGTTCTCAAGTAGTTCTTGCAAGTGGATGTTCATGGTCTGCTATGAATGTTATGTCCAGAACCAATCATTATGAAAAGGAATAATGTCTAAGCAAATGTTGGAACATCATTGCAGTAGAGTAAATCTCCTGAAAATGAAGCAGATTATACATGGGATCTGATCATGTGGAGTTTGTGCTCACCATTAGACTCAGAGATGAAATATCTAATCCGGGTGAATCTTTGGAAAGAAGTATTGATGGTGATAGTGGATTTGACACACTAAAAGAAAGGATTTGTTGTGTAGTGCAGAATGACATATCTGATGTCCTGATATCTGGCCTGATGTTATGGAGAACCATGATTTCTTAGAGATTTCTATTATGATGTTGTGGTGTGAAGCATGGAAAGGATATTTACGTTTATATAGGATCTTTGGTGGTGCTGGGATGCCATGTTCTGACATCATTTTAGTTGTTGGTACTTAAGGGGAGATGCATTTTTGCTGATGTAGTTTGTGTGTCTGATGTCAATCCAGATGTGCATGACATCTTGCCTGCCTAGAGTATTTTGGAGAACTTTGGTTTCTCTTAAATGATTTTGAGGCTTATTTTTCCGCTATGCATGTGCACCTAATATGTGAGCTAGGAAAGTTCATGATTGCATGTGTATGTCCTGATGAACTATGATGTGTATTGTCTGGGAGGATTTATTTTTCTCTGCAGTGGGTTGTGATCTTCAGGAGGATCCTTCCTTCTGGTTGATTTGAGATGTCTTGACATTGTGTTTAGCTATTCAGTTACACCTTGCTAAATTCCTAAGCTATGTAATTCATAGGGAGTTTGTTTTTGTTACCACTATGTGATGTTCTTGTTAGGATCCTATGTTGTTTACTCCATGTGTGTCCTAACTTGTTAAGGATGGTTTCTCTTGAGAAATAATCTTGTCATTTTGGATCAGCAAGAGTTTCATTTGGGACTAAGTATATTGTTGAGGAAGATGTTGCTCCAACTTGAGTTGGTTGCAAAAATATTACGATGTCAACTATGATGTCATGACACTGTACTGTGACAAGCTGGTCACAATCAGGATTTTCAAGGATTCTCACTCTGCCCGGCTGGACAAGGCCATTGTAATTGGAAATTATTTTTGTCAGGTATGTTTTGGGAATTTTTATTAATGAAAAGTTAAAGTAACTGTAGTTTAGAAGGCCTGAAAAAAATTGGTTGCGTGCGTTTCTCAAGAAAAGCAATTTTTCAATGACTTGGAGAATGTTACAGTCAAGGCTTGTGAAATTATGGCTAGCACGCGATGGATGTTATCGCGGATGTTATAACATCCACTATAACACAAACTATTGGAGTAATTAAAATGTTGTAAAGAGAAGTAGTAAATAACACAGTAATTGTTCACCCAGTTCAGTGTCAACAACACTTACATCTGGGGGCTACCAAGCCAGGGAGGAAATTCACTATCAGTAGAATTAATTCAGAGTCAAACACTCAGCTTGCACTCTTCACTTAAAACCTACCCAATGACACTTCTGCCTAGAGACTCTCTAGACCTGAGTATACCCACTCACTCCCCCTCAATCACCTCAGTGATATCAACACACAATTACAGAACATTTATGGAGATACACTCCAAACACACATTGATCTTGCTTCACAGCTTTGATCAAGTGACACACACTCTTGCTTAACAGCTTTGAGTGACACAGCAACTTAGAACATACCTAACCAATGCAGCATACAGTTGCTTGGTGTACAAGTATTCCTAAGACACACTACACACGTGAAGAACAATGTTCTTCACTCATAAAACACACTCCAATGTCTGTCTTGAAGCTCTCTCTTCAAGCTCTATTATCTGTGTGTCTGCCATTAGGAATGATCCTTCTGCTATTTATAATAACAGACCTGCTTTGGGCCTTAATGGAGAAATTTAGTTTTACCCAAGATAAACCTTTCTTCATGAAGTTGCGCACTTACCATTAGGTCAGGAGCCTTCTATGTTATTCGCAGCAAAGCCTGTTATGTTGCCTAAAATAACTATGCTTCCTAGTTTGTTTCCTGAAGTATAGCCTGAGCTAATAACAGAAGAAAAAAAACTTTACGCGCCTGATGTCATACGATCAATGTTATGACATTCAGTCATGACATTCAGCTTCACTTACTCTTAGCTTTTCCCACAGAATAATATTCATATATGTCATACCATCAGTTATGACATTCATATATACACTAATGTTTTGCCATAAAATGCAGCCAATCAAAAGCACTTACAAACTCCCCCTTTGGAAATTTTTTGGCTAAAACACCTTGTTAACATATCAGAGTTTACAAGCAGCAGAAGTCTTAACCTAACATGCAGGAAAGCTACTAGCTACACTATCAGAACTGTTTACACTTACTCACAGTGTTAGTTCTGAGGATCAACCTGTTCACAATACCATCTGTTAGTCAGCACTACAGATGTCACAATATATTGAGTAAAACTTTGGGTTACTCCCCCTCAACTGATGTACTTATCAGCTGGGCACACAACCTGCAAGTATCCCTGCAGTCACACACAATACCAGAACATTCAGGCAATCCTGGATGTCAAGACATTCAGCTTGACATCCAGGATAACATCCTGAAGTCATACAATCCTGTGCTACTCCCCCTGAAGAGTTGCACACTACTCACATTCTGCTACTATCTTGCAGACACATACACTTCCAAGCAACAGCTAGGAGCTCACAGAGCTAACTTACATTCCTACACAAACTAGGAATTCACACAATACTAACAACATCAGCTGTTATCACACATGCATCTTCAGCAGCTCCTTGGTTATTCAACCAAGTCTTCCACCTGCTCTTCCACTTGCTTTTTCATGCACATCTCCAACCTGCTGTTGCTACCTGCTGTTATCTAACACTCTCTCCCCCTTTTTAGCCACAAATTAAGATCCAACTAACTATTATAGATCATAATGTGTAACTTTAGATATGTTTGGGGTCATAACAAACAAACATTGCTCATGAAGAGCATCACAAATAAAATTCTTGCTATCAAATAAGTCTAACAAAAAAAGTCAGACCAAAAAAAACTTCAAACCAGCAACTCAAGAAACAGCAGCTTGAGCTCCACAACACTTCATCAACACATGTCATTCTTCCTCCTCAGAGGTAGAACTGGAATTAACCTTCTCAGATTCTTCATCACTAGTCTCCTCAGCATCAGGGGAGCCATCTTTATCACTGTCCTCTCCTTGACCAGAGTGTTCCTCTGAGCTGGCAGCATCTTTTTCTGAATCAGCTGCCTGACTATCATTCTCTTTTGACCCATCATTTTGCCTATCCTCATCAATGAACTCAGCATCTTCATTTTGCTCAAGGGTTCTAATCAATGCTTCAAGATTTTTCTTCCTAGCATCCAGCTCCTGACAGGTTTCCTTTAGCATGGCAATCACTTCAGCTTTTCTTGATTTAGACTTGGATGTCTCAGCTGATGTTACAACAATGTCAGGAACATGAGTTCCTTGAAACAGCTTGGGGTGGAAGGATAAGAGGCTTTCTCTTTTGCTTGCGGCATCACTTTTCTTGAGGATGTTTGGATACTGATTCAAAATGATGCCACATATGAGTGAATGGAATGCAATAGGGCCTTTGATGCTATAGTTGCCTGCATGCTTCATAGTCTGATAAAAAATATATGTCCCAAAGTCAAATTTGGCCTTGGTTCCAATAACATAAATGATCTTCCCAAGAATAGTTGCCACAGTAGACTTATGGTTTGTGGGCACCCAATTTGCAGCACCAATCTTGTGCAGCATAGCATACTTGACACTCAATTTGCTGGCAACTAGCTTTCCTTTTGATGGCCAGCTTTTTACCAGGTTGGCCGTTATCACTTGACACATTTTGTTTTCAGAGACAGTTACATCAAGGTGAGCTCTATCTGACCTACCCAGATACTTGTTGATTGTTGTTGAAGAGAAAGTAACACACTTCCCTCTTACATACACCTTGCCAAACTCTTTAGATTTCCTGTCAGCATATTCCTCTGAGAGATTAACTTTGACAAGTAACTCATAGCATTGTGAGAATTGACTAACTGTTTTCATCAATCCAACATCATGAATGAAATTCATGATTTCTCTACTCTCAAGAACATTTTGTCCCAGCTCCCTTTCCAATGCCAGCCTCTTCTGAACAACATACTTCCATCTATTTACACATGAGGGATAATGAAATGAAATGTTGTCAATAGGAACCTCAGGGACACTAGCAGCAAGCTTGCTAGTGGTTGGTTTCTTCTTTGATGGAATTTCAGATACATCATCATCATCATCATCTGAAATAGAATCAGTTTCAGTACTGGATCGGGCCTTCCTCTTCTTTGGAACCACCTTGCTTCATGCTTTAGCAGGCTCAACAGGGGTATTCTTGGCTACAGTCTTCTTTTTGGGGTTGCTTTGAATAGCTTGTTTCTTCCCTTTCCTCGTCATGAGCCTTTTGGCTATACCAGGATTTCTCTTGATTATCAAATCATTATCAGAGTACTCCTTAAGATCTACAATGTCATCCACATAATCATTCTGGTCACCTTGTATGTTACCATCCATATTCTCAGAACCTTGACCCTTGTTATTGCCCTCTTGTTAAGTTAGGAGAAACAAAATTACCTGCTTGACATTCCTGCACAAGCTCGTTAGTCGCAAAAACATAAATATGAAATGTAAAGTCAAATAGCGCAAGAAAAATGCACAAAAAGAGGTGAGATCTTAGAGTAAAAAATTAGGGTGTGACAGTACTACACATTGGCATTTTTGACATTGGATGGATATATGCTACGCATGGGTATTAGCCATTTTCTACATAAATTCGGTCAATATACAAGTTGGGTTAAATGGCCATATAGCTGGACAGATGTTTGGTCATCATATGTGTCGTTCTTATTTACAATGTCATGCAAACCAGAATGTTAAGAAAATTCTGAATTTAAACTAGCACTTGCATTTTCCATCTACTTAATACAGCTTCTGTGGCTATAGTATCTTACAATTAGCATCATGTATCATCCTTTAGTTTTTGTTGGTAATACAAAGTTGGTATGCTGGGTCATTGTAACAGAATATTCTTGACCCTCTTCTTGCCTCAAGTCTTGAACCTCCTTTGTCAATACTTTCACTACTATGGCTTCTTAGTTGCATCCTATGTCCCCGATGTCGCATGCCGAGAGTGTCGCATACAAGTCCCCTTTCTGCTACCACCTTCTATGACTTCTCCACCTGAAAGAGATAATGTGTTGTTAGAACACAGATTGGTTCTTAGTTATATCTCTATGTTTTGATGATAACTCTTACGAAATTTTGTATTAAGAAATTATATACTCTAAATTTGTTCAAGTATTTTTGCTGCAGATATTAAAGTTAATATTCTTCTGAAAGCAAAAATGGATCTGAATGTTGAACTACGCAAGGCTCTGAAGCGTCAGAAGCATCTCTTAAAAGACTCTGAGCGCTGCCTACAGAAGGATCTGAAGCAGAAGCTACAGAAGCATCTGAAGCGTAGACTGAAGATTTTGTATGAAGAGTTTCAAGCACTGTTTTTTAGAAGACTCTGATAGTACTGTTCGCTGCATGTACTGAGGATCTGATATCTAAACTCTGCTCTGATTAATTACACGCTGAAGCATACTTGCTGCAACACTTTGATACAACAAACTCTGAGAACATCAAAGGCTCTGATCACTCAAGGCTCTGATGTTGATTGCTGAGAATTAGAAACTTGTTGAAGAAGATTATTCAAAGTTATATCCGTTGGTTATGCCAAACGGCTCTTTCCTATTTTATGCTAGACACAAGAACTCAGGCAAAAAGGATTTCTCTGAACGTTCTACTTCTAGGAAAGGTCAAGTGATGTGAAGACAAAAAGGTGACAGCTACTTTGCAGACACGGTCTTCAAGCTTGCAAGTCTTGGACTTCTGTGCCTATAAAAGCAAGTCTTCAACAACATTCTAAAGTTGACGATTATTGAAAGAAATTCATTGAAAAGCTCTCATACAAATTATTCTCTTTGCTGAATTTATTTCATATGTTCTTAAACTTAAGTGTAAATCACAGTTGTGATATAGCTCTCTTAGAAGCATTCAAACACTTGTTTAGTTTTACATTTGATTGTAAAAGTTCCTTGAGAAGACCAAGTTGTGGTCAGTAGTTCTTGAGAAGACTAAGACAGTTGTTCTTAGTGGTTGTTATTATAATCAGTTTGATTAATAGTGGATTAAGTCCTTGTGGAGAAAGGCAAATCATTCTTGATAGGATGGACTGGAGTAGTTGAGTTCAACGAACCAGGATAAAAATCTTTGTGTTTTTATTGCCATAATATTTTCTAGATCCTTATTCAACCCCCCCCCCCCCACCCCTTCTATGTATTTTCTCACCTTCATGTGTTACCATCAATATTTATCGTACACGACAAGACTGCCATGTTTTAATAGTTCAAAACATTTCCAGTTTAAGAAGGGTGATTTTCATTAGTGTCGGTGGTGACGTCGGCAAGAGGAAAAAGCATCCAAATACTTTCCAAAATATGCTGAAATGAAAGAGGAAAAGAATTAAATACAGTGTCGCAACATGTTTCGAACATAAAAACAAAAATCTTTATCATTCAAACCAAACATTCATGGAAAGTTTCACAATCTTACAAGAGTTGAAGGAATTTATAGCATATTACCAACACAATCATATAAAGTTGGAAACCCATTCATCACTCAATCGGTTCATTTTAATAGCTACAAATATGATCAGACATATTTCCAAAGGGTAAATAACGTGTCTCAAAGCTGATTATTGTCATCAGGAAATTCCCAAAACAGTCCCAAACACAATCAAGCATACAAAGGAAAGCTAATCAAATAGGTGTTATAACTAACATGTAATAGCATTCACAAAGAGGTGTTATAACATACACAAAAGGGACATCAGAAGATCATCATAAAATACACAGAAGAAGTTATACCAGAATTCATAGCAGCATCAGGGGAATGCACACGCGGTTGAAAAAAAGATTGAGTAAGGAAAATCACTAGAAAACTCACACCAGCTCACATTCATCCACACAAAAATCAGAACAAGAATCCACGCAACAATCATCTCAGCATCACAATAGTGTCACGGTTTTTTTTTGAAAGCAAACATAACAAAAATTCACACACACGCGAGTAAAAGAGGGATTAGAGGAAACTTATCTTCGTCGACATCGTAATCGCTCCTAATTTTCTGTTGCAAAAGACACCGCATACTCGAAGCTACTTCAACATCATTGCGCGTGTCTCGAAGCCGCCCGAGACCACCCTCGAGGTTATTCCGCCAACCGTGTACATCGCCGGGGCCGCTGTAGGTTAGTTCTCTGCCTCCATCCTGCCTTTGATTTGCAATGAATAGTGTTTGTTTGTTAGTTTTATCTATATAATTTTTTGATTGATTTCAAACTCATTGAAGTATGAAAGAAAGGGTGCAATGTTAAGGTTAAGAAGAAATTGAGAAGGGTCTGAGAAGAGAAAGAGGATTTCGTCAAGAGAAATCCGGAAGAGAAGGGGGCCGAGGGATAAGGGCTTGCCCCATTCACTTTCCCACTTTTGAAGGCAAAGTGTGTTAATGTTGGGTCGGGTGGGCTTGACCATCACCGACCCAACGTTTATTTAAAAAAAAAGAAATTTTACCCCATACCCCTACAATTATATTCATACCCCTACACTACAATTCGTTGGACCAAAGTACCCTCGCATAATGTTGCACCCCAAAATTTGCCCAACATTTTTAATGGCCTTGGTTTATGTTTCATTTGTTTTAGCATATTGCATCGCATAGCATTTTGCATTTTTACAGGGGATCAAAAGTGTGCAACAAGAGGAATTTGGCAAGTTTTAAAGTTTGTAAATAAAACATTAAAAAAAATCCAATTGAAAAATGGAAATGCACATGGTAAGTGTTGAACCCACAACCATTGGGTTATAAGTATACCACTTTACCATCTCAGCCACATGTGCGCGTGTGACAAGCAAAGGAAGGAGAAAGGTATATGTTAAAACAGGATAAATGCTAAAAAATAAGGAAAAAGGGTTAATCTCCGCAAGGATCGAACTCTAGTCAAGGAGCATGCAAGGTGTTTGAGCGCATAGGTCACAACCACTGGGGTGGCGATACATCCGTGTATTATGCCACCCCAAAATATAAATGAACCCTCATGTTCAAACATTTCTGGGCAAGATTGACAAGCAACATGGCCACATACGTGAAGCTTCGAACTTGGGCAAAACAACATCAATTTTAGCAAACTCAAAGTCCATTTTGTGTGATTTTTAACAAGGAATCAAATGGCATTATCAGTTTTCTCAAATCATGTGTGTACATTAAAACCCGATGGAAAATGCAAGAGGAACCTTTAAGATGCATTTTGGAAATTTGAGTTAAACATGAGCATGCTATTCCTGATTTAATCTCATGTGCACCTAAAAAACATGCTGTAGACAAGGTCTTTTACCATAACATTCAAAAAGTTTATGATTTCACATCATGGAAATACCCATACCTTGGCATGATAACCTTGTTTGTCTGTTTCATTGAATGCTGATTTTCTGCTGCCACTAGCTAGCCAAAGCTATTTCCCCTATACCTGCATTGCGGAGCTCGAGACATCTGATTGATAGGTTTTGTTTTGGAAGGTTTGTGAAGAAAAGAGAAAGTGGTTCATCAGAAAGGTTCATTTGGGAAGGGTTGGACAGTAGGATCAGAAGGGGAAAATCCATTGGATTTTGACTTAAACCCTCTTCCTGATATCCCTTGTTCATTTGGAGGAGCTGATTTTGGTCAAGAGAGAGGTTTTTGATTTCTGTTATAAGAGGGGAGGAGAGAAAAAGGAAGAGACAACTCCCATTCTATCATTCCTTACATCTGTCTAAAACCCTAAACCACAGCTGAGAACCTTGGGCGAGGTCTGTCCAAGATTGCCTCTTTTCCTTCAAGAATAAGTTTCAATCTCAAAGCTTGCTTTTATTTAGCATTAAGTGTGGGAAGACGATAAAAGGTATGTAGTTTTGAATTTGCTCATCATTATGCATCATGTATGTGTGGATTGTGTTCTGACTTTGCCATGCTGGTTTACATTAGTTGCTGCCAGAATCTGGTACACTAGGTTTGTTACTTGTGTTTGATAAACTGAGTTTAATGTTGTCATTAAAGCATGTTTGAGTTGGTATGTATTCTTGGAGTTGGTTAAATTTCATTTGAAATATTATGGTGTATTATGATGACAAGTCTGTGGCTTTGACTGTATAAGTCCTGTTGTGTCTAACTTGTTTGCAAACTGTTTCCATGAGAAACATATGTTGAGTGTGCTTGTTGGCTTGACACTATCATGACAAAATTTTCCTCTGTCCTTGTGAACCATGCTTGATGTTTTATTTTGCTGTCAAATGTGTGCATGCTTGAGAGGTGAGTTTGTCAACTCAGATTTAGTTGCTAGCAGGTTGTTACTGTCATGAGGATTCAAGGCTGTGGTGTGCTATTTAGGCCCTTGGATGACAGTTTGTGGTGCAGCCTAGGTTTAGCTTAGTGTCATTGTTGTTTTTGAAGTTTTAATTTCATGCTGTGTTGTTTTGGATTTTGGCTTTGTTTAGGTTACAACCATGTTGCCAATACTGACTTTGAGGTCTGAGTTTGTCAATTCACCATACCTCAGTGTTGTCTTATTCCTCATAAAACTATTTGCCTATCAGGGTTGTCATAATTGTAGTTGGCTGCTCTTTTTGAACCTTGTTTTGGAGATCCTTTACTGACAGTGTGATTTGGAGATTCATAGATGTTTGATCCAGTTTGTATGCAACTCTTGGCATGTTGATTTTTGTGTTGTTTAATTTTGTTCAAGTCTGTTATGGTTCTGGCATTCTGTTTTCAGTTGGTATGCAACTCTTGTTCATTTTCAATCCATGCTCATTCCTTGCAACTCACATGCTTACTTTTGATCCATATAATTATGATTATATCTGTTTGCTGTCAGCAGCTGTATTTGAGTTGAGGTTGTTCAATCTATACATACTCATTATTGCATACATGTTTGCATTATGAGGCCAAATTTTGTTTTCTTTCTATTTTAAAAAAGAAACTATTGTTGATTTGTGAGGAGGATTGTTTATTGTGTTTTGACTTTCCAAGTTCTAGGTTGTGATCTCAATCAGTATGCATATCTACTTTTGTAAAAGTTTGATTGCTGGACCTTCATGTGCCTGCTGTCCTTTTTATTTTTTGTGTCAAAACTATATTTTCATCAGAATTTCAATAGGCTTAGAATCCATATGAGTTGAGCTTGTAAACTATTTGTCTCATTTCTGCATTGGCTTTATGGTTACTTTTGAAACTGTTGGTGAACATGTTGGGGCATTGAATCTATTGTCAATTGTTGTCTTGAGGTTTGCTGTCTTCAAGTTCTTTTTTTAAAAGCTATTATAATTTGTGTGTGTGATGCTCTTAGCGTGTTACAATTTGAGTTGACATATTGTTGTTGGTGTATACCCTGACCATGTATGGCTCATTTGCTTGGAAATCATGTTGAATCCTGCCAGGGATCATTTGTGAATTTCTCAAGATCCTAATGTTTTAAAGGTTCATCCCTTTTGTTGAGTCTACAACTGTCATGCCTTGCTTTGAAGTCTGTTAACTCAAGACTGTTTGTATTGACTTTGTGTTTGTTTAGGCTTTAGCATGGACATTAGAACTCTTGATGTTGGCAAAGGTTTTCTTAGTTTGAGGAATTCTGTTTACAAGAGTGAGCTGTTACCATGGGATAGTCTGAATTCATGATAGGACTTTATTGCCATTTTGTTTTGACACTTGGCTTGCTGTCCAGTTTTGTGGAGAGGAAAAACTAACTCAGATTTCCATTAGAATTCTGTTTAGGTTCCTTTGTTCTAGCTGATGCTTGATGGAAAGAAGACAAGGCTTGAACTGTGCAGTTTGAGCATGTGGATATCATTGTTTGGGGGTAGGTTCAGCAGTTGGTTTGTCTCTTGAAAACTAGAACTTTTTGATTAGGATGAACTGCTTTAACTCATTTGATCAAGCCATGTCATTCATGTTGCTAAATCAGTGTGGCATTTGTGCTTGTATGTTGATTGGAATTCATCAATTTGCATTGAAATACCAATGATACTTTGTTGTTGCCTGCTGTTTTGAAATTGTAATGCTAATGTCCATTTGTCGTTCAAACTTGGTCTTCTTGATTGTGCTCACTTGCAGCTCACATGCTTGTTTTTTATCCTTTATGTTTTGAATGTTTGTTTCTGTTAGAACTCCCCTAATACCATATTTGAAACTTGCTCAAATCATTTTCCACCTTTAATTGCACTTGTTTCTATCTGTTGAACTTCAAAGTGTAAAATAAAAGCCTCACTTGCGTTTGCATTCGTGTTTTGAATTATGGACATTATCTAGAAAATTGGACGGCATCATCATGTTCCTCGTGAAAATTCAAGTGATTTAGGCTTTTATTTTGTAAGAATTGATGGAGTATTGAGAGAGTTGGGTCAAAAACGCATGTTGACGTTTTGCCTTGCTTGCCTTTGTTTTTGTCCAGCCAAATGCGCCATTTCAGTATTTGATTTTATGGGGTGGCATTGATACACGGATGTATCGCCACCCCAGTGGTTAAAAGCCTTGCCATAAGTCACTCACAATGCCATGAAACCTCGTGTCGAGCCCAGCTTGGGGCGTTTTTGCTCTTTTATTTCTTTCATTTTTCATATCTTATCATTTCTTCTTCGTTTTCTATTATGCTTCACGTGTGTATGAATGGTTGGGCTGGTTTAGTGTTTAGTCTAGAATCCCTTGGTCATGGGTTCAACTCCTAGGGAGACATTTCTTATTTTTTAGCCACTTGCTTGTTTTATTTTCTTTTATGTTTATTATATTTATTTTCTCTTATTAGTTTTAAATATTATAAAAAACCCAAAAGATCATCTTTTATTATTCAACTCATAGGGAGACATTTCTTATTTTTTTAGCCACTTGCTTGTTTTATTTTCTTTTATGTTTATTATATTTATTTTCTCTTATTAGTTTTAAATATTATAAAAAACCCAAAAGATCATCTTTTATTATTTTAACATGTTTATTTTATTTCCTTTATTTTATTTCTTTTCTCTTTAATTTGTTATGTTTATTTTTAAAATAGTTTTAAATTTTATAAAATCCCAAAAAAAAAGAAATATTTTATTTTATTTTATGGTGTTATTTTTATTCTCCATCTTTTCTTTTATATTATTATCTTATTATTATTTCATTTTATTTTCCATTTTTATTTTCTATTTTTATTTTATCATTTTATTTTGAATTCATCAATTTCATTTTATTTCTTCTCCGTTTCATCTGTGATTGAGTTATGTGGTGTTTACTTGGCCTTGTGCCATGGTCAATCTAGGATTCCTAGTCCCTCCGTTTAGGATGAGAGTAGGAGAGACATTAGGTGTTCAATCCTACGCATGATAACATTAGGTTAGTTTTTCCCTTTCACCTCAATCTTAGGATCACCATTGCATGGCAACTTTAGGTTTGGTTTAGTCCCCCTTTAGTGCGTCTTTTCTCTTCTCATCTCAAAACAATCATAAAACACCTAATAAAGGTTAATGAATATTGTACATTACGAGACTTAAGCTACTTGGGAAATGGTTGTTGTTTCCTTTCAATGGCTTGATTGTTTAGTATAGCACCCTTTGGGTGATATGCGACGCATTCACTCCTAAGTCCTAGTCTCTAGTGCGATATGAATTACAAACCAATCAAAAACACTTCTTCTCTAAACAACATAAAACAAACACTTCAAATCATTTTTGCCCTTTGGGGCCTTTAATCATGGAAAATCTTTTCAGAAAAAGAGTGTTGTTAACTCTTAGTTCTATCGCAAATGGTAACGCCTAAGTCTCCCATGCTCGAGCTGCATACACCAACTGCTAGAACTACTTGTTAACCCTACTCGGATAAAAAATCGTTGAACAAACCTGTGTTTCTTTTTTTCCCGAACTACGTTTGCTTTGATTTCTCGTATCAGACGAGGATACGTAGGCATAAGACGCGATGTCTTGGCGAGCATCCTTCCCCTCTTCACCCGTAGTTAGCCGAACTATGTTGACTCTGACTTCTCATTCCAGATGAGATACGTAGGCACAAAGCGTCGTCGCTTTGCCGAGTCACTTCTTTTTCTTTTTTCCTTAAGCCTATAGTTAGATAGATTTACACCCTTTTAGTTAGACAACAAGCGTGGATCCCGTCGAGTACGACGAACGTGAGGGGTGCTAATACATTTCCCTTGCGTAACCGACTCCCGAACCCAAGATTTGGTTGCGATGACCGATCTTATCCCTCTTTTGGTTAGGTTTTTTCTGAGCATTTCCTTTCCCTCTCTTGGGATAAATAACGCACGATGGTGACTCTTCTGTCATTATCAGCCTCGATTTTCACAGTAGCGACAACTGGCGACTCTACTGGGGACTGCTCTTGTCCCCTATGTGAGTCAATCCTAGCGCTTGTTTGTTTTTCTTTTTGGGTGTTGTATATATGTACTTTATCTTTCTTTATTTGCTTTCCGCATTTTATTTTCCCGCACTTTACTTTCCGCATTGTATCATACTGCTGTGCTATTGTGGAAGGGATGATTCTATTAAGAGATAAGCCAGTCCTAGGCTTGAGTATAGACTTAGCATTAGAAGTGGAAAGTAGTGATGAGCCTGTATGCCTTGCATGCACCAGCTATCCATAAAATTCGCGCTCAGACGAGATTCTCTTTGACGATTTTCTTTCTGGCCCTTTGGGCTCGAAGGAATTTTGGATCTGGGGATTGTCGACTCTGGGAACCGATCACTTGTGAGTCAGCTAAGTGAGGCCTCTTCGGGAGATAATGTTGCCAAACCAAAAATGGTGAACGTATCATCATTTCTTGAAAGTCTGCGACACTGATGAACGCATAGGATGTCGTACCTTTATCAGTGGATTAGATCCATACCTGTGAGTGGGACTGGGATTATGCAGGAAACCTTTACCTTCAGATTACCCGGTTTTCTCTACAGTCTGAACCTGGATTATTGGTATCAGTTTGTTCATATCAGAGCGGTGCTATGTTATTGTTAAGGCGAAGCGCCGGTTCTCCTCGATCAACAACAATGATCTTGATCCCTTATTTGTTGCATTTGCATTTTTGCATTGTTTTGCATTTCATTTTTGCATATCCATCCTCAGTCGGATCAGGAAGCTCACCCATCTTTTGTCCAACTCAGTTAATTGATTTCCCGACATTCATATTGGACTTGAGTCAGCTTCAGAAACATGAACCCAGAAGAGCAGAACTTGGTTGTTACAAGGGCAGAGTTTGAATTGATGAAGAATAAGTTGGATCAGGTTATGGAAGCCATGACAACTGTGATTAGGGGAGAGACCAATGTTCATAGGACTCCAATGAAAAATATTGCTCAAGCTCAGCCTGTGCAGATTTCTGTTGAAGATCAAGAGCATCCTATTGCCAGAGATAGAGATTTATCTTCTCTTCATGACATGGACTATCAGAATTTCACCTTCCCTGTGCCAGATTCTCAGAAGATTAATGCTAGAGACCCACAGACTGTTGAGTTTATGAGGAGATGTCAGTTATTGGAAGAAAAGCTTGATACCCTAATGAGTCGGGATACTCTTAATCTGAATGCTTCGAGCATGTGTTTGGTGCCAGGTCTTGTGATGCCTCCGAAGTTTAAGATGCCAAACTTTGAGAAGTACAAAGGAGATAGTTGTCCAAAGCAACATTTAGTAATGTTTTGCAGAAGAATGACCTCACATGTCCACGATGACAAATTGATGATTCACTGTTTCCAAGATAGTTTGAGTGGAGCATCATTGAATTGGTATATGCAGTTTGAGAGTGGTTGTATCCGATCATGGTCAGATTTAGCCAATGCCTTTGTGAAGCAGTATGATTACAATCTCGATATAACTCCCAGTCGCGTACAGTTACAAGAATTATCTCAGGCGGAGAATGAATCCTTTAGAGGGTATGTGCAGAGATGGAAAGAATTTGCTGCTCGTGTTCAACCACCGCTTCAAGATAGAGAACTAATTGACATCTTCTTGGGTACTTTGAAGGGCCATTGCTATGATATATTGATTGGTGGCGGAACATTAAACTTTGCCGACTTAATGATGGCAGGGGAACATGTTGAGAGCAGACTCAAGAGTGGAAAGATTAGAGACATTACCTTTATCTCAGTTGAGGAAAATGGATCAGTTGTCAGTTCGTAAGAAGAATGGGAGAAAAGAAGTGATCTTATCTCAAAATCTTCAGTATCTCAGGGTCAGTTTTCAGACATATCTAGTGTTCAAAGCCAACAGTCATACCGTCATCAGCCGCATCAGCACACTCGACGAAGACTAAGGAAACCTGAAAGGCAGTTTACTCAGCTACCGGTGTCGTACAGTCAATTGTTGCCAGATTTGGTCAAAGGAGGGCTGATAGTGCTGAAAGAGACTAATCCAATGATCCCGCCGTACCCTCCAGGCTTCGATGTCAACGCCCGCTGTGAGTACCATGTAGGGGCACAGGGGCATTCAATAAATGATTTTAAGGTGCTTAGGAGCCAAGTTCAGACTCTGTTAGACTCTAACAGGTTCTCCATCACGCCTCAGGGTATTATCCAGATTAATGATTTTCCTTCATCCAGCCATGCGGGCACGATAGTTCTTGTTATGGAAGGATCCACCGGAAGTGTGTGTTCGGAAGAATATCAAACTGAGGGCTCAGTTGAATATGAAGGAAGTTGCTAGAGGTTTCTGTGTTGGTTGCCGCATCTATTTTCTCTGCTTACGTGTTTAGCTTTTGTTCATTGTTGTTTGCTGACCATCACCAGACTTGTTGGCTGGGGTCATTGTATTTTGCACTCGGTTGTGCTTGTTTGCTTCTTTTATTGGTTTTGCATAGTTGTATAAGATGTTTATCTCCGTGTTTATAGCTTGGGTTTTCTTTGTCTTGTTGTAGATTTGTGTTTGCTTTCTGCATTGCATTCTCGCATAACAGGTACCTCAAAACCGTGGGTCTTATTTCCTGTATTCCAAAAGTTTGTTGCAGGAATCCCCGCAGAATTATGGAGCAGGTTCAAGCTGAATTGATTGAAGTCCGAGGCCAACTAAGGCAGGTTATGATGGACATGCAAGAGTTGTGTCTGGATCAGAAGACACTCAGAGAAGAAAACCATCAGCTGAAGACCCAGGTGGGCTTGATCATGGAAGTGATGAAGAATATGCTCAGAAAAGAAGGTGATCAGCTACCTGAGACCGCAGCAAAAATGCTTGTTTTGCTTGTGCCTGTGGAACCTGTGCCAAGGTGTGATAAGCCTCAGGTATCTCATACACGACAAAGAGCTCCAGGATTTTCTTGTTAACGCCTTGCTTCTCAGGACAATCATATGCCTAGGAGGTATCAAAAGACAAGGCTATGCAACTGAGTTTTCGATCAAATTCCTACGACGTATGCTCAGCTGTTGCAACCTTTTCTTCAACACCAGGTGATTAAACTTCAGACCATGAATCCTTTGACTGGTGAACCACCATCAGGTTTTGATATGAATGCCCATTGCAATTTCTACTCTGGGGCACTGGGGCATAACATTGAGGACTGTAAAGCTTTTAAGCATAAAATCCAGGACCTTATTGACTCAAAGGCCATCGAATTCACGCCGGGAGGAAGGCTAGTCATACACGTCAATCACTTATCTGCTTGAGTTTGAAGACTTCAAGGGGCACATCCTCCAGCAACAAATCAGTTTGAAATCCCAGTTCCCGGGAGCTGGCAATTTTCGTTTTATCTTGTCATTTCCTTATATTTGTAGTTTCTTTCCTGTTTAAATTGCAATCTTGTGTGTAAAACTTGTTTGTTTTCATGTGATAATGATGATGAAATGAATATGCATGTTTTGTTTAAATCCATTCGTGTTCACTAATTGTTTTTACAGATATCTAATGCTTGGTTAAGCAGAATCTTGGGAGGATGACGAAATTGAAAGACGCGTAAGCTTCCGGTTGTACGCTTTTGAAACCGAATCTTGCTGATGATGTACAAGCATTGTTTCAAATCCCTAAACACCGGAGATATAAGGAAGATAATCCCTCGTTAACCCCTTCGAGCCTAGTAGTAGGAGTTCTTTCTGATAACGAAAAAACCCTCAATCTTAACCTGGGGCAGGGTAGGTGTTAGCTAATTTGACCGAGCATCCAAATTACAACAGAATCGTTACCGTTCGAGGAACAATCACACCCCTAGAGGTCGTACCTAAAAAACCACAATGGTTAAGTTTCAGGAGTGAGACTGTCACGTTATTTCCCAAAGATTCAGACAACCAGTGTCACACGACTTGTGCAAAAAGAGAAGAGAATAAAAAAGAAAAAAAAAAGAGAATCAAAAGCCCGCTAAGTCGAACTTGAAAACAAGTGGTTTAGGCAAAAAAAATTGGGGCATCCCGCTGGACTTCAAAATCAAAAGAAGCTCAAAAGAGCCAGTCCAGAAAAAAGTTAGGGAAATAAAAAATGATGATGAAAAACAAGTCGTGTGATTCCAGACACCAAAGACGAAAAGCGAGTGACTGTCACTCCGAAAACTTGTGGTTTCCTGAACCATCACTTCTATCATTCAACCTCTTGGAGGTGAGCGAGTGTCGAATTAGCTGAATATAGGATTGGAGAATATCAAGGAGAGCGGGTGGGTTAAACAGAACTTTGAGCCTTATATCCTTCCTTTCAAACTGTGAACCTGACCACGTTACAACCTGAAAAGTCCTAATTGAAGCAGGTTTATTTCGAAAGCATACTTCGGTAAAGATCGCGTCGAAACTGACTCCTAAAAGGTTTCTTCTTACCATGTTGGTATTGGTGTTGATATTCTGGTAAATGATTTGTTCATTATGTGCCTTAAACTGTTTTTCCCTTTCCAGTGAACAGATTGGATTTTAAAATTGTCATATGTGTCACATTTAATATATCTTTTATTCAAAACAACTTGTTTTACTTGCGAGTAAGCATTTGACAACAGGAAAGTTTCCTAAAGTGGAATGTCTGATCAGGATAGAATGCAGAACAACCGAATACTCTGTGAGCCGGGGCAAGCTTTATCAAATGGTCCCTAGTGAAGTCAGCCATCCAAATTCAGTTATTCTGAGACAATCAGGTCGAGATTCGGTAAATCTCTCGAAGCCAGAAATTCTACCCCACTAATCAACCAATCAGGGACAAAGTCATTGCAAGACTGGGGCAGGCCATTCCGAGGAGTTATTCCTGACTCAGAGGGTATTTAATCTGAAGCACCTCTCTGAGGTTCAAGTGTTGGGGTAGTTTATCTTGATCCGTCAGGATATGAGAATTTTCAAATTTCCTTTCGAGGAACATCCCCACAGAGATCCCACAGGCTGGGACAAATCAAAAGAGAAGGAATTATTCAAAGCTACTCAAGCAGGTTCAGCTAATCTTCAAGTTCAAGACGAATGTCGGGAAGTCGTGTTATTATCCCTTGACCCTTCAACCAAAAATCTCTGAGTTCAGACAAGATATTTTTCCAGCATCAGTCGTACCTGATCCTTTGCAAATACAATTCCCTTTGGTACGCAGGAAGACTTCGTTTGTTTTCCCCAGCAAAAGCTCAATCATCATTGGCACGTGAAAACTATCCCCAGTAGAGTCCAATCATACTTGACACATCTGGTTATCCCCAGCGAAGTTGGTTTCGCCTCTTCAGCATTTATTTTGCTAGAGTGGTCCTTTCATATCCAGCTTTCCCCGACAGCTTGAGCCTGCATTTGCATTTTGCATATTTGCATCATCTTTGCATTTCATCCTCAAATGCGTAGCATTTCCATTTCGTATGGAGCATTACGCCATAGAAAAATTCAAACATACGCATATGCATACGAAGCATAGGCCGGTTTTTAATCAGCCTTCTGTGGCAACATGAATCGCTCTTCAATCAGTACAGGGGCATTTATCCAGCAGCTTTATTCAGACAGCTTATCGATTTATTCAGGTTTTAGATCATACATCGGTTATGCTTTGTCCATCATTCCTCTGATGATGACATCCCCAAGCAGAGTTCCTTTGTCCATCAGTCCTCTGATGCGGACAGTTCTTCTTTTCGTCAATCCCTATTGACGATGATCTCCGCAAGGATCGAACTCTAGTCAAGGAGCATGCAAGGTGTTTGAGCGCATAGGTCACAACCACTGGGGTGACGATACATCCGTGTATTATTCCACCCCAAAATATAAATGAACCCTCATGTTCCAACATTTCTGGGCAAGATTGACAAGCAACATGGCCACATACGTGAAGCTTCGAACTTGGGCAAAACAACATCAATTTTAGCAAACTCAAAGTCCATTTTGTGTGATTTTTAACAAGGAATCAAATGGCATTATCAGTTTTCTTAAATCATGTCTGTACATTAAAACTCGATGGCAAATGCAAGAGGAACCTTTGAGATGCATTTTGGAAATTTGAGTTAAACATGAGCATGCTATTCCTGATTTAATCTCATGTGCACCTAAAAAAAATGCTGTAGACAAGGTCTTTTACCATAACATTCAAAAATTTTATGATTTCACATCATGGAAATACCCAGACCTTGGCATGATAACCTTGTTTGTCTGTTTCATTGAATGCTGATTTTCTGCTGCCACTAGCTAGCCAAAGCTATTTCCCCAATACCTGCATTGCGGAGCTCGAGGCATCTGATTGATAGGTTTTGTTTTTGAAGGTTTATGAAGAAAAGAGAAAGTGGTTCATCAGAAAGGTTCATTTGGGAAGGGTTGGGCAGTAGGATCAGAAGGGGAAAATCCATTGGATTTTGACTTAAACCCTCTTCCTGATATCCCTTGTTCATTTGGAGGAGCTGATTTTGGTCAAGAGAGAGGTTTTTAATTTCTGTTATAAGAGGGGAAGAGAGAAAAAGGAAGAGACAACTCCCATTCTATCATTCCTTACATCTGTCTAAAACCTTAAACCACAGCTGAGAACCTTGGGTGAGGTCTGTCCAAGATTGCCTCTTTTCCTTCAAGAATAAGTTTCAATCTCAAAGCTTGCTTTTATTTAGCATTAAGTGTGGGAAGACGATAAAAGGTATGTAGTTTTGAATTTGCTCATCATTATGCATCATGTATGTGTGGATTGTGTTCTGACTTTGCCATGCTGGTTTACATTAGTTGCTGCCAGAATCTGGTACACTAGGTTTGTTACTTGTGTTTGACAAAATGAGTTTAATGTTGTCATTAAAGCATGTTTGAGTTGGTATGCATTCTTGGAGTTGGTTAAATTTCATTTGAAATATTATGGTGTATTGTGATGAAAAGTCTGTGGCTTTGACTGTATAAGTCCTGTTGTGTCTAACTTGTTTGCAAACTGTTTCCATGAGAAACTATGTTGAGTGTGCTTGTTGGCTTGACACTATCATGACAAAATTTTCCTCTGTCCTTGTGAACCATGCTTGATGTTTTATTTTGCTGTCAAATGTGTGCATGCTTGAGAGGTGAGTTTGTCAACTCAGATTTAGTTGCTAGCAGGTTGTTACTGTCATGAGGATTCAAGGCTGTGGTGTGCTATTTAGGCCCTTGGATGACAGTTTGTGGTGCAACCTAGGTTTAGCTTAGTGTCATTGTTGTTTTTAAAGTTGTAATTTCATGCTGTGTTGTTTTGGATTTTGGCTTTGTTTAGGTTACAACCATGTTGCCAATACTGACTTTGAGGTCTGAGTTTGTCAACTCACCATACCTCAGTGCTGTCTTATTCCTCATAAAACTATTTTCCTATGAGTCAGGGCTGTCATGATTGTAGTTGACTGCTCTTTTTGAACCTTGTTTGCATTCTGCTTGGTTGTGGAATTTGAAACTGTCTGGCTTTCTACTACACATCTTTCTTTGATTGTTGTCTTAACTTTGGAAGTTCTTTCAATCATGTTGTGCTGAGTTGCTGTTAAAACATATGGTGTACTTGAGCATCGATAATTGGCTTTGTTGTTAGATGTGTGACATTGCCATGTTAAGTTTGCAGGACTGTTTCAGTTTGTTGTGTTTTGAATTAAGGTTTGATGTTTGGAGCTAGTACGCATTGCCTTTTATTGCTTTATGTTTGAGTTTCTGCCTTGAACTTTTTGTTTGCATCATAAGACACTAATGGTTGTTTACTGGTGTCAAGAACATCATGTGGTTCTGCTGCAAACCATTTGCCATGACTATGCTGCTGCCAGATTTTGAGATCCTTTACTAACAGTGTGATTTGGAGATCCATAGATGTTTGATCCAGTTTGTATGCAACTCTTGGCATGTTGATTTTTGTGTTGTTTAATTTTGTTCAAGTCTGTTATGGTTCTGGCATTCTGTTTTCAGTTGGTATGCAACTCATGTTCATTTTCAATCCATGCTCATTCCTTGCAACTCACATGCTTACTTTTGATCCATATAATTATGATTATATCTGTTTGCTGTCAGCAGCTGTATTTGAGTTGAGGTTGTTCAATCTATACATACTCATTATTGCATACATGTTTGCATTATGATGCCAAATTTTGTTTTCTTTCTATTTTAAAAAAGAAACTGTTGTTGATTTGTGAGGAGGATTGTTTATTGTGGTTTGACTTTCCAAGTTCTAGGTTGTGATCTCAATTAGTATGCATATCTACTTTTGTAAAAGTTTGATTGCTGGACCTTCATGTGCCTGCTGTCCTTTTTATTTTTTGTGTCAAAACTACATTTTCATCAGAATTTCAATAGGCTTAGAATCCATATGAGTTGAGCTTGTAAACTATTTGTCTCATTTCTGCATTGGCTTTATGGTTACTTTTGAAACTGTTGGTGAACATGTTGGGGCATTGAATCTACAGTCAATTGTTGTCTTGAGGTTTGCTGTCTTCAAGTTCTTTTTTTAAAAGCTATTATAATTTGTGTGTGTGATGCTCTTAGCGTGTTACAATTTGAGTTGACATATTGCTGTTGGTGTATGCCCTGACCATGTATGGCTCATTTGCTTGGAAATCATGTTGAATCTTGCCAGGGATCATTTGTGAATTTCTCAGGATCCTAATGTTTTAAAGGTTCATCCCTTTTGTTGAGTCTACAACTGTCATGCCTTGCTTTGAAGTCTGTTAACTCAAGACTGTTTGTATTGACTTTGTGTTTGTTTAGGCTTTAGCATGGACATTAGAACTCTTGATGTTGGCATAGGTTTTCTTAGTTTGAGGAATTCTGTTTACAAGAGTGAGCTGTTACCATGGGACAATCTGAATTCATGATAGGACTTTATTGCCATTTTGTTTTGACACTTGGCTTGCTGTCCAGTTTTGTGGAGAGGAAAAACCAACTCAGATTTCCATTAGAATTCTGTTTAGGTTCCTTTGTTCTAGTTGATGCTTGATGGAAAGAAGACAAGGCTTGAACTGTGCAGTTTGAGCATGTGGATATCATTGTTTGGGGGTAGGTTCAGTAGTTGGTTTGTCTCTTGAAAACTAGAACTTTTTGATTAGGATGAACTGCTTTAACTCATTTGATCAAGCCATGTCATTCATGTTGCTAAATCAATGTGGCATTTGTGCTTGTATGTTGATTTGAATTCATCAATTTGCATTGAAATACCAATGATACTTTGTTGTGGCCTGCTGTTTTGAAATTGTAATGCTAATGTCCATTTGTTGTTCAAACTTGGTCTTCATGATTGTGCTCACTTGCAGCTCACATGCTTGTTTTTGATCCTTTGTGTTTTGAATGTTTGTTTCTGTTAGAACTCCCCTAATACCATATTTGAAACTTGCTCAAATCATTTTCCACCTTTAATTGCACTTGTTTCTATCTGTTAAACTTCAAAGTGTAAAATAAAAGTCTCACTTGCATTTGCATTCGTGTTTTGAATTGTGGACATTATCTGGAAAATTGGACGGCATCATCATGTTCCTCGTGAAAATTCAAGTGATTTAGGCTTTTATTTTGTAAGAATTGATGGAGTATTGAGAGAGTTGGGTCGAAAATGCATGTTGACGTTTTGCCTTGCTTGCCTTTGTTTTTGCCCAGCCAGATGCGCCATTTCAGTATTTGATTTTATGGGGTGGCATTGATATACGGATGTATCGCCACCCCAGTGGTTAAAAGCCTTGCCATAAGTCACTCACAATGCCATGAAACCTCAGTTTGAGCCCAGCTTGGGGCGTTTTTGCTCTTTTATTTCTTTCATTTTTCATGTCTTATCATTTCTTCTTCGTTTTCTATTATGTTTCACGTGTGTATCAATGATTGGGCTGGTTTAGTGTTCAGTTTGGAATCCCTTGGTAGGGAGGCATTTCTTATTTTTTTTAGCCACTTGCTTGTTTTATTTTCTTTTATGTTTATTCTATTTATTTTCTCTTATTAGTTTTACATATTATAAAAAAACCCAAAAGATCATCTTTTATTATTTTAAAATGTTTATTTTATTTCCTTTATTTTATTTCCTTTATTTTATTTCTTTTCTCTTTAATTTGTTCTGTTTATTTCTAAAATAGTTTTAAATTTTATAAAATCCCAAAAAAAAAGAAATATTTTCTTTTATTTTATGGTGTTATTTTTATTCTCCATCTTTTCTTTTATATTATTATCTTATTATTATTTTATTTTATTTTCCATTTTTATTTTCTATTTTTATTTTATCATTTTATTTTGAATTCATCAATTTCATTTTATTTCTTCCCCGTTTCATCTGTGATTGAGTTATGTGGTGTTTACTTGGCCTTGTGCCATGGTCCCTCTAGGATTCATAGTCCCTCCGTTTAGGATGGGAGTAGGAGAGACATTAGGTGTTCAATCCTACGCATGACAACATTAGGTTAGTTTTTCCCTTTCACCTCAATCTTAGGATCACCATTGCATGACAACTTTAGGTTTGGTTTAGTCCCCCTTTAGTGCGTCTTTTCTCTTCTCATCTCAAAACAATCATAAAATACCTAATAAAGGTTAATGAATATTGTACGTTACGAGCCTTAAGCTACTTGGGAAATGGTTGTTGAAAGGTTTCCTTTCAATGGCTTGATTGTTTAGTATAGCACCCTTTGGGTGATATGCGACGCATTCACTCCTAAGTCCTAGTCTCTAGTGCGATATGAATTACAAACCAATCAAAAACACTTCTTCTCTAAAAAACATAAAACAAACACTTCAAATCATTTTGCCCTTTGGGGCCTTTAATCATGGAAAATCTTTTCAGAAAAAGAGTGTTGTTAACTCTTAGTTTTATCGCAAACGGTAACGCCTAAGTCTCCCATGCTCGAGCTGCATACACCAACTGCTAGAACTACTTGTTAACCCTACTCGGATAAAAAATCGTTGAACAAACCTATGTTTCATTTTTTCCCGAACTACGTTTGCTATGATTTCTCGTACTAGACGAGGATACGTAGGCACAAGACGCGATGTCTTGGCTAGCAACCTTCCCCCTTTCACCCGTAGTTAGCCGAACTACGTTGACTCTGACTTCTCATTCCAGATGAGATACGTAGGCACAAAGCGTCGTCGCTTTGCCGAGTCACTTCTTTTTCTTTTGTCCTTAATCCTGTAGTTAGATAGATTTACACCCTTTTAGTTAGACAACAAGCGTAGATCCCGTCGAGTACGACGGACGTAAGGGGTGCTAATACATTCTCCTTGCGTACCCGACTCACGAACCCGAGATTTGGTTGCGACGACCGATCTTATCCCTCTTTTCGTTAGGTTTTCTCTGAGCGTTTCCTTTCCCTCTCTTGGGATAAATAACGCACGGTGGCGACTCTTCTGTCATTGCCGGCCTCGATTTTAGCAGTAGCGACACATAAATAATTATAATTTTTTTTTGTTTACCGGAAGACTTTAAGTATGTCTTCCGGTTCATTTTTTTTCGTTTGTTCACCGGAAGTCTTTTTGCAAGTCTTCCGGTTTATATTTATTTTCGTTTGTTCACCGCAAGTCTTTTTGCAAGTCTTCCGGTTCACATTTTTTTCGTTTGTTCACCGGAAGACTTTTTGCAAGTCTTCCGCTTCATGTTTTTTTTAATTTTAATTTTTTTAAATATTCAACTAGACAAAATATAATACTAATCAAATAGTTTCGAACTTCTTTAGATTTCTCCTTCTAATTCATTGGAGTGCTGATGCTCTTGCAATTCTACGTGTAATTGTTTCAATATTTTCCATGCCTACTTATTTTTACAACATTGTGATCTTGCTTAACTTCCATTTTATGCAGGTCCAGAAAAAGCAGTGCATGTCATGGATTTTCAAAAACATTCTGAGGTATAGAGACATCGTGACTGACATGGAAGATTGGGACGATATGAAGGTGAAGTACTCCGTTGGTAAAGTCTACCACTACCTCAAAATGGATGATCCTGATGTGGTTTGGAACCACATGTTCTCTACTACTATTGCTAGACCAAGAGCCATTTTCACGCTTTGGATGGCATGCCACCGTAGGTTGGCGACAAAGGAGCGGCTCAAAAAGTTTGGAATTACTACGGATGACAGATGTAATTTCTGCAACAACGAAGAAAAGATTGACCATCTGTTTTTCCAATGTCCCCTGTTTCAAAGCTGTTGGCAGGATATTCTGAGGTGGATGGGAATTCATCGCACCCCCTGTGATTGGCGTGAAGAGCTGAATTGGATTATTCATCAGTGCAAAGGTAAGGGTTGGCAGAAATGCCTCCTGCGTAGCGCCATTGCGGAGACTATCTACGAAATCTAGAAGTATCGTAACCACACCGTTTTTGGAAATACAGTGCAAACCATGGAGATTAGAGATATAGTTATCTATACCCTTGCTAACAAAGGGTGGGTTCATACTAGTATTAGACGTCATATTGCTAACCTTCTCATAGATTAATGGGATTTTTTTTTATTGTTTTGTGGGTGGGTTTTATACTTATACCCTTGTATATTCTATCTTTTGAAGTTATATAAAGTTTCCTTTATTCCAAAAAAAGAATCAAGCGTAGGTCTGCATAGAAGAATTCAGATTTTTATCTATGGTTAAAGTTTTGTTCATTTAACATGATATTTTTGGAGATGAAAATGTTTTCGACTTTCACTAACAAATAATACATTATATTCTATGATAAAGTTTCTACTGCAATTGTAGGAGAGACTGTTGTGCAATCTTTAAATTTTGATCTATAAAAAGGAGTTTTTGAAGCTTGTTCAAAAAGATTTGAGAGATATCGAGGTTGAGGAGAGGAGTGATTTTGTGATTAAAGAGAGGTTAAAACAGCTGAAAGTTTTTCTCAAGAATTAAACTTTTTATGTTTTTGGGAGGAAAAATTTGGAGGTGGAGGAGAGCCTGTTTTTTTTTAAAAATAAATAACATATTAAAATATTTGTTTAGTTGAATATTAAAAAAAATTAAAATTAAAAAAAAAACATGAACCGGAAGACTTGCAAAAATTCTTCCGGTGAACAAACGAAAAAAATATGAACCAGAAGACTCGCAAAAAGACTTCCGATGAACAAATGAAAAAAAATGTGAACCGAAAGACTTTCAATGAACAAACGAAAAAAATATAAACCGGAAGACTTGCAAAAAGATATCCGGTGAACAAACGAAAAAAATATGAACCGGAAGACATACTTAAAGTCTTCTGGTAAACAAACGAAAAAAATTATAATTATTTATACGAGGGTATTTTGGTCCAAAAATTTTTAGTGTAGGGGTATGAGTATAATTGTAGG
>CAWUDS030004898.1:0-69149 GCA_963859935.3 Lathyrus sativus | reverse complement strand
CTGCTTTAATCCATATTAGTCCAGCTAATCCCTCATATTGGGCTGTTTATCCAGATATTTTCGAGTAGGCCCACTTCTGCAAGTCCAAAAATCCATGTCTATAAAGCTCCAGCACATGTGTTGCATCAAGGAAGAGGCCACATCACATAATTCCACTCACACTCAGAAAACACGTAGCATCCCCATTTCTCTCTCTGCGTCACGCCACCCCACACGCGTCTTCCATGCGCCTTCCACCGTGACACTTGGCCTCGCCTGAGCCTCACCGGTTGCATGGCCGGCGGCCATGCAACCACCACAACCAACAATCGCCGGCCACTACCAACCAACTCCGGCCACCACCGTAACTGAATCTCTCCGCCGTAACAAACTTCGCCGGAAAACTGAAAAAACTCAGCAATCTTCATCCTTACTTCCGATATTCATCTTTCCCCTCTCATCTGATCATCATCAATCTTCAAATCGAACCTCCAGAAAAGCTCCGATCATCGACATTCATCATCACCAAGAACTTCATCGTTCTCTTCATTTTATTTTCCAGAATCCTTCAACCTTCATCAACAATCTTCATCGTTTCTTCAACGTTTCCAGAACTTCCTCAAGAACGTTCGTCATCATCAATCTGCAAGATCTCCAGCGACCTTCATCATCCTTGTGAAGATTCTCAAGAAGCTTCCATCAATGTTCTTCGCGTTCATCATATCTTCCAGAAGCGATCTTCGTCAAGATCTTCAACTATTCTTGCAGTTTTTTCCAAGCCTTCATCTAAGCCTCATCAATGTGCATCACTGGTTTCCAGAACCTCGAGATTTTACCAGATCTCCGTGTGAGCCTCATCCGACCTCCACCACGAATCTTCATCCTCCGCTATGAGCGATTCACCCAGAGATCTTCATACATCACCAGAAACTTTCAAGATCCTCATCAGAACATCAATTCTCCAGATCAAGAACCTTCATCTTCGTGAGTTCATCAACTGTCCAGAAATCTTCCAGATAAGAACTTCTTCAAACATCGTCATTCACGTCTTCAACGAGCAACCTCGTCATTTCCAGATGAATAAGGTGAAAGATTTTTGTGAGAGTGAAGAGATTGAAGAAAGAGCTGATGAGGTTGAAATGTTTGGTGAAAGGATTGGACGAAGGATTGAGAATGAGGCTGAGAAAGGGTTGAGAGCGAGTCTCCGAGAGAAAGAATTCGTGGAGAAGCGGCGTAGGCGTTTTCTGGTGAACAGTGATACAAAGGGAATTAGGTTTTGGTTCAGAATGAGTGAGGAAGAGCGAAGGCTGTTGGATTGGGCCTTGGGCCCATTGGGTAACTTCGTCCTAACACCCCTGTTTTGGCCCGAGATACCCCCCCCCCCCCCCCCCCCCCCCCCCCCCCCCCCCCCCCCCCCCCCCGTGGCTAGTTTTTGGTTATTGCTTGACTGGGCTGGGCCCATTTGCCACACGCACCCCCGTTTCAATTTCTGCACCCCCCTCCCTTTATATTTTCTTTTCTATTTTCTTTTATATGGTTTTTGTTGCTTTATTATAGAATGAGAAAAAAGAAATGAAAAAAGAAACATTGGAAGAAAATATATGAAAAAAGAATATTGAAAAAATATTTTAAAAAAAAATATATGAAAAGAATATTGAAAAGGATATGAGAAAAATAATAAGAGAAAATAGAAAAAAAAGAGAATATTGAGAAAGAAAAAGAAAATAGAAATATGAAAAAGAAGAAAAAATATTAGTATAGATTTTTCTATTTTCTTTTAGAGTATATTTTTCTTCATGGAGTTTATTTTAGGGATAGTTTTAAATGTCCATCTATTAGGGGACTTTTTACCTTTTTAGAGGTAGGTTTAGAAGTCCACTTGTTAGGGGACTATTTTCCATTTGACTTTTTCCAGGATAGTTGGATAGTTTTCTAGGAGATTATTTTCCAGTATTCAATCATTGTAACCATTTTTTCAGAATGTTAATAAAACGAGATTTGAGATGTGGTCCCGAAAGTAGCCGAACTACAGCTGCTCTGATTTCTCGTACCAGACGAGAATATGTAGACATAGGATGCGATATCCTAGCGAGCACACTAACAACTAACTTTTGTTCTCTCGCTGCTGTGCGATCGAGACTTTCCCGCTGACGACTGATGTTATCCTTTCTCTTGCCCTTGCACATTTGAGACCAGACCGTAGCTTTAGTTCCCATAGGTTCCCGTACCTGTAAAACCAGCTTAATTTCTCACTCCTGTGTGAGAACACCCAGTCTAGCCGTAGTTAGCGTGAACTACGTAAGCTCTGATCTTCCATGCTGTGTGGAAGTACGTAGGCACAAGACGCGAGGTCTTGGCGAGCCAATTCCCTGTAGTTTCCCGAACTACGTTGACTCTGACTTTCTCTCTTGAGAATACGTAGGCATAGAGTGCGACACTCTATCGAGTCAGTTTCCTTCCGTTTAGATTTAACAGCCGTAGATAGATTGTTTTGCATCCTTTAGACAACCCAAGCAAGCGTGGATCCCGTCGAGTACGAAGGACGTGAGGGGTGCTAATACCTTCCCCTTGCGTAACCGACTCCCGAACCCAGGTTTTGGTTGCGACGACCATACCTTTCCCGTTTTTTTGCGAGGTTTACTTCGAGCGTTTCCTTTCCCTCCGTTGGGATAAATAACGCACGGTGGCGACTCTTCTGTCATCCGGCGCCGATTTTCGCAGTAGCGACAGCTGGCGACTCTGCTGGGGATCCAACATCCCCTGGCTGCTGGGGACTGGCGATAGTTCCCTATGCATGTGGGATCCAACGTCCCCTAAGAGAGTCAATCCTAGCGCTTGTTTGCTTGTCTTTTGGGTGTTTATTTTTTGCTATTATCTGTTGTTGTTGTGCTGGGGAGGGTGATACTTTGAGTGATAGCCGGACCTGGGCTGCTTGAGTATGCATTTAGACGTAGTTGTGGAGATTAGTGGACGAACCTGTTTGCTGAGCAGACACCAGTTCCCCACGAAATTCACGCTCAGACGAGGTTCTCTCCGAGGTGCTTCTTTCCGATCCTGAGGATCTGAGGGGAGTCCAGACGTGAGGATTGTCGACTCTGGGGACCGATCAATTGGAAGTCAGCTAAGTGAGGCCTCTTCATGAGATGATGGTGCCACTCCTTCTGGGAATCGTATCGTCGCTTATGAAAGTCTGTGACGCTGATGACCGCATAGGATGCCGTACCTTGTCAGATTAGGTCCATACCTGTGAGTGGGAGGGTTTTTGCAGGAAACTCAACCTCCAGACGACCCGGTTTTTTGGTTTTCGCTTCAGAGTGATTATCTCTGTCAGCAGTACAGCAGTATTCAGAGCGTGTTGTAGGGGCTGTGATCCCGTGTTTGCTGCATTGCATTGCATTTGCATAAGCATCTTCGCATCATATTGCATAGCATTTCTCTAGTTGGCCAGAGCTCTTATCCAGTCGTTGTTTGATATCAGAAGGTGATTATCCGGTGATTGGTCTGAGCAAGTGTGGATTGTTAGAAGACGACCAAGGGGTTGAAACGGATCAAGCAGAATCAAGCAGTGCCGTCAGTTGAAAGTTGCTGATAGTCATGTCAGGAAACGACTTCCAGATGGCTGATGCCTTGTCAGGCTTTATTATGACGACCAATCCTTTGTATGATTCCACGTCTGACGAAGGCTTTCCGCAAGTGAATGACCTTACTGCAGCTCAACTTGTGCAGACTTCTGTTAGAGGCCAAAATCTGCACCAACAGTTTGTCGCGAATTATCAGAATGTTATTCCTGCTGGTTTGATCTCCCGAAGAGAAGTTCTGATAGTGAGGACTAATAATCCATTAGCTCTTGTGCAAGCTAAGAGGTTGCACGCATTGGAGGAACAAGTCAAAGCCCTGGAAGTTAAGAACGATGTTGGTCTCAATGCTTCAGATATGTGCTTGGTTTCTGACCTAGTGTTACCTCCTAAATTCAGAGCGTCAAAGTTTGAAAAGTATAAAGGAGATAGTTGCCCGAGGCTACATTTGGTGATGTTCTGCAGAAAGATGACTTCGTTTGTGCAAAACGACAAGTTGATGATTTATTGTTTTCAGGACAGTTTGATTGGGGCATCTCTATGTTGGTATATGCAGTTAGAGAAGGATCAGATTTGATCATGGGTGGATTTAGCCAGAGCTTTCCTGAAACGGTATGATTACAATATGGACATAGCTCCCTTTCGCATGGATTTGCAATCTTTGTCTATGGGGATCAATGAACCTTTCAAAAAGTATGCTCGGAGATGGAGGGATTTTGCTTCCAGAGTGGAACCACCGATCCCTGACCGAGAGTTAGCCGACATGTTCGTAGACTCCCTGCAAAGCCCGTACTTTGAGAGATTGCTTGGAGTTTCGCTGAACTTCTCCGAATTAGTGGGAGTTGGAGAACGTATTGAGAATGCTATAAGGATCGGGAAGATCCAGATTGATTCAAGCAGCCAGGCTAGTGAAACTGAATCTCTTTACGACTATCAGAAGGAAGAAGGAGTTGTGATCAATGCAGTCATGCCAGATGTTGGGTATCCTCGAGATGAATCGGTGAAATCTGTTGGATCAGTATCTCCTGTGCCTTGTTATGCTGGACAGACAGCTGTGCCTAGGGCACCATATCAGGAGTCTTATGTCGCTTCCCTTGCAAATCAGCGAACTCGTGGCCAAGGTTATCAGACTCAGCATCAGAATCAGAACAGACCTCTTAGCAATTTGGAACGAAGGAATGCTCCTTCTCATCCAGTTCCTGTGCCGTACAGTCAGCTTTTGCCACAGTTGGTCCAGAGTTCTTTGGTGGAACCTAAAGCTCTCAAGCCCGTGCCAGAACCTTACCCTCCTGGGTACAATCCCCACGTTCAGTGTGGTTACCATGGCGGATCCCCAGGACATGCAACTGAAGATTGTAAAGCGTTTCAGGCGAAGGTACATCAGTTGATCGACCAGGATTGCATTTCCTTTCGAGAAGGATTTCTGTTTGTTCATACTAACCGCTCAGTTGTCTAAGCTCGTAGACTCGGAAAGTATTCCCTAGCAAAAGCCAGTGGTCCAGACAGGCAGGCACCCTCAGCATTGGCAGTCCTCAGACTTTTATATCATTTGCATTTGTAGTTTCTTTTCTGTTAGTTACTACTTGTTTTTAAACATTGTATGTTTCGAATGGTAATAATAATAAAGTGACTATGCATTTTTCTGAATTAATCATGTCGCTGTCGCTCATTTACTGCATTGCACTGACACTTGCATTTTATTCACTCCACTTTGTCACTGTGACTAGCAAAGATTGGAGAGAGGATGACGAAATAAACTCATGACCGATGATCGTATGCTTTCAGATAAGACCTTATCGATGACGTACAAGGCATTGTTTCAAATTCCCCAAACACTGGAGATATAAGAAGTTAGTCCCTTGTTAACCACTTCGAGCCAAGAAGTAGAAGTTTTTTGGACTTTTAAACCCTCACATCTTAACCCGGGGCAGGGTAGTTGTCAGTTAGCTTGACCGAGCATTCAAGTCTTACAGAGGAGTGTTGTCTTTCGAGGACCAATCAGTTTATACCTCTCAAGAGGTCGTACCTCGTCGACCACAATGGGTAAACCTCATCAATCAGGAGTGAGACGGTTATAATCCTTTCGGAGCAATCAAGACAACCAGTGTCACACGACTTTGTTCCAAAAGAAAGAAAGAAAGCCCGCTAAGTAAAAAGAAAGAAAAAGCTGGAAAGCTAATACTTAGGCAAAAATCAGGGCATCCCGCTGGACTTCAAAAAAGGAAAAATCGAAAGAACTCAAAATGAGTCAGTCCAGGCAAAAATTAGGGAATCAAAAGAACAAAAAAGAAAGGATATCAATAGAAATTTTTTCCCCAGTAGAGTCACAAAGTCGTGTACACAGACACCGAAAACGAAAAGGAGTAACTATCACTCCGGAAAAGCCCTGTGAGTTCCTTAATTGTGGTTCTTACCATTCAACATACCTCTCGAAGAGGCGAGCGCTCGAGCCATGTTAACTGAACCTTAGGATCGGAGATCATCACGTAGGAGGGGTGGGTACAAATCAAAATTTGAGCCAAATATCCTTTGTTTCACGAACCGTGAACCCGACCACGATACAACCCTTAAAAGACCTAATTGAGGCAGGGTTTATTCTGAAAGCGCATTACGATAAGGTTGAGTAACCTGACTCCTTCATGACTTGCTAGTCACATCCTTGTTGTGTTTTTCACTGACCACATCAGCACTACGTTTGAACTCTGGTTCATTCGTCACTCAATCATGACATGTAAATGAGTGACAAGGCAAAAAATTTCAAAATCTGCATGAGCACTGCATTAAAATTACCATTCGTAAATAGACAATTTTAATTACAGGTTAGTAGTTGACATGAAAGAAATTCCAATAGGGAATCGTCAAGTAGGACCGAATAATTCAGCAGTCTGGATCAGAATGACGTATGTTGTGAAACCCTATGAATCAGGGGCATTGACTTCCAGTGAGTTCGGAATCAGTTAGTCTGAGGACAAGTCCCGAGATAGCAACTGATCAGGGGCAGTATGCTTAAGAAGCAGTGGATCAGAAGTGAGTCTTCTCGAGAGCCAATCAGGGGCAATTATGCAGAACGTGGAGATTTGAAAGCAGATATTTCAGGTGGATAATCAGATCGGGTTAAGTCGCTAGAACGCTCATTCAGGGGCAAGTCACTGCAGAGAGTGTTGAAACCAACTGGGTTGATAGGGGTTTAATGGAGATTGAATTCTTTTGTCGTACAGATACCGGGGCAAGTAATCTCGAGGTCGTCTCGTAGAAAGTTGTTCAGAGCAATACTCGCAAGAGTTAGATTGGGGCAAGTTGAGTGCACTGGGGCAAGTTATTCAAGCCAGTCTGTTTATCCCCAGCCGGAGTTGAGTATCGGGGAATCGTGTCATTACCCTTATCAGAAACATTAGCATTCCGAAAAAGGCCTTGCTGTCGTTGGATCGTTATCCTACAGTTTAAACCTGTTACGTGTCAGTAACCAGTCGTTTCCAAAGTCCAGTTCTCGCCTGGCAAACCGGTAACCAGTTCTCGTCTAGCTCACCCTTCTGTAAGCATCAGTTCCCGTCTGGTGTAGTTTATTGTAAGCATCAGTTCCCGTCTGGTGTAGTTTATTGTAACCAGTCCTCGTCTAGTCACCGTTTCCTCAAGAGTGTCGCTACTGCGAAAATCGGCACCGGCTGACAGAAGAGTCGCCACCGTGCGTTATTTATCCCTCAGAGCGGGAAAGGAAACGCTCGAAGTAAACCTCGCAAAAAACGGGGAAAAGGTATGGTCATCGCAACCAAAACCTGGGTTCGGGAGTCGGTTACGCAAGGGGAAGGTATTAGCACCCCTCACGTCCGTCGTACTCGACGGGATTCACGCTTGCTTGGGTTGTCTACTGGATGCAAAACAATCTATCTACGGCTGCTAAATCTAAACGGCAGAGAATTGACTCGATAGAGCGTCGCACTCTATGCCTACGTATTCTCAGGAGAGAAAGTCAGAGTCAACGTAGTTCGGGACTACAGGGAAAATTGGCTCGCCAAGACCTCGCGTCTTGTGCCTACGTACTTCCACACTGTATGGAAGATCAGAGCTTTACGTAGTTCAGACCAACTACGGCTAAACAAACATTCTCACACAGCAGTGAGAAAAACAACTGGTTTCACAGGGTCGGGAACCTATGGGCATAACTATGGTTTGGTCTCAAATGCACTCGGGCAAGAGAGAAAAAGGGTAATCAATTAGTCGTCAGCGGGAAAGTCTCGATCGCACAGCCGCGAGAGAACAAAAGGTTAGTCGTTAGTGTGCTCGCTAGGATATCGCATCCTATGCCTACATATCTTCGTCTGGTACGAAGAATCAGAGCAGCTGTAGTTCGGCTACTTCGGGACCACAGCTCAAATCTCGTTTTATTAATCTCTGAAAAATGATTACAATGGTTGCATACTGGAAAATAATCTCCTAGGAAACGCTATCCTATTCTATCCTAAAAAATCGAATGAAAATAGCCCCCTAACAAGTGGGCTTCTAAACTATCCCTAAAAAGAAAATAAGTAAATTCTATGGAAGAACTATATCCTAAAAGAAAATGTACTTAAAAAATATTAAGTCTACTATAATATTTTTTCCTTCTTCTTTTCTTCTCAACATATTTTTCTCTCTATTTTTCTCTATTCTTTCAAATATTTTTCACTTCTTTTCTTCTCTTTTTCAATATATTTTTCTCTCTATTTTTTCTCTTTTCAACATATATTCTTTTATTGTTTTTCACTATTTTCCTTCTCTTTCTTTTATTTCTTTTTCTTCTCTAATATATTCTTTTTCCAAAATATTTTCTCAATATTCTCTTGACTCTTTCTTTATTTTCCTTTTTATTAATTCTTTTCTAACAAACTTTAAACAAAGAAAAATAATGAAAAAAAATACAAAAAGATGGGAAGGGGGGTATGTTGTTTACAAGGGTGATAAGCAGAAAATAATAAAACTGGGACTGAATTGGGCCCAGCCCATATCCTTAGCTCAGAAAAAAAGGAAAAAAACTGAAACTAGGGGGGGTAAGGTTAGTGACCCGGGGTGTGTCTGGCAGCAGTGCATTGGGCTCAAGCCCAGAACTCGCCCAAAAAAACAGAGGGGGGGTGTGTGTGCAAAAACGTAATTGGGCCTGAAGCCCAATCTCTCCCAACCCACTCTCTTCCTCTTCCTTCTGAAACCCTAATTCCACACTTCTTTCTCGTTAGCGCCGCCGTCGTCACAGCCTTTCAGACTTCTCCGTTCAACATCCCTCAACACCAACCTCCCTCTCCTTCAATCTTCGTTCTTCCCAGACTCAACCTCAAACCTCTTCCTTCTGTTCGCTTCTCCTCAAAATCGATTCAACACAAAACGAAACAAAGATAATGAAAAACGAATATCTGTGGACCCTTGCTCGCGTTTGATGAAGGAGTGAACATGGCAAGTTTCTTGAAGAACCTTTCTGGAAAAGTTGAGGGAATGATGAAGATGCAACCAGATCTTGATGAGTGATGATTCTGATGATGAGAGTTGAATGTTTCTGGAAAAGATTGATGACTCCTAGGAAGGTTCTGACGAACACGACGAAGGTCATGATGAACGATTCAAACGAATCTTGATGAATCTGGAGGTTGATGAATTCCTGGAGAATCTGGATCGTGATGAAGATCATCTGGGAAAAAAAAGATGATGATGAATGTTGAGGCGTTCTTGAAGTTATTCTGGAAATAATGAGTTGTATGATGATGACGAAGATCGTTGATAAAAATTTGCTGGTGATTGGAGCGTTTTTGGGATTTGGTGGATCGTGGAAGATGTATGGGTGAGGGTTGACGATGAATGTTCATCGTTTTTGATGAATTTCTGGAGAGGATGAGGGAGCTCAGAAGAAGTTATGGAGGTTTCTGGGATTTTTCTGGGTTGAGGCGCGGTGGAGGTATGAAGACGGTGATCGGAATCTGGAATTTGGTGGTGGATTCTGGGAAAGATTGAGGTTTCAGATGATGAAGGGAGGAGGAGAGATGCATGTGGATCGGAGTTCTGGGTTTTGGTGTTTCCGGTGGAGGTCCGCGGTGGCCGCCGGCCATGCAGGCCGGCCGGTGAGGTTTTTCCGGTGAAGTGGTGTGGAGTGGTGTGGTGATGACGCGTGTAGGGGTGAGTGGGGTGGAGAAGTGCATGCCTTCCACGTGTATGGCGTGTGGCAGTGAGAGAGAGTGTCTCTGCATGAGGTGGCGTGATGTGAAGCTTGCAGCGTGGGGCCATCCTCGGCTTCACACGTGGCTGCTAGCTTTTATAACACTCAGAAGCTCTGGCGCCTTCTGGAACTTTCTGGACGCATCTGGACGCTGCTGGACCTTGATGGACTGACCTGGACGAAAATGACCTCACTCTGGACAAAAAACACTAACCTGGACAAAAACACTAACCGGGCCTGCTAATTGGATCCTGGGCCCAACACGAAAAAATGATAAAAAAACCCAAAAACTGAAATGGATTAATGAATTAAAACTGGACTAATGACAATGATTAACCACTAATTACTAATTAACTAAATGAATTAAAATCTGATTATTATTCTAATTAAATCCTATAAATCCTAATAAAACTATATTATCTATTAAACTCCATTTACTAATAAAAGAAAAAAAATCTATTAATCTCTATATCTAAAATTAAAAACAATCAATTTTCTATTAACAAAAACTCATTTATTTAATAAGAAAAAACTATATTAAAAGATTAAAAAAAGCTATTAACTATCTAAAAACTATTAAAACCCTATTAATATTCTAAAAATGAAAAAATGCTATTAATATTCTACAAAACCATATTACTCTATATTATCTAAAAATATTAAAATCTACCTAAAATGATTAAAATCTATTTAAAAGAATTAAAAACTATTAAAAAATCCTATTAACCCTAAAAATGATTTAAAAGCTATTTAAACCCTAAAAAATGCCAATAAAATCCAGAAAAATCACCATAATTCCCGAACGACACATAACACTGCGAGAGCGCAACAAAATAACTGGTAAAAATAAACGGGCACCGAAATATCCCAAAAATCGATTCTACCTATTAAAACTGATTAAAACACCTAAAACACGAGACGAGAGCTGTGATCCCTGATAAAATCAAAACAAATGAGAAATGCACTGTATGCAATATGCAGATGCGAATGCGATTATGCGTCGAAACATCGAGCCAGATACGAGACCCGGTTGGTCAAATTTTGGGGTGCAACAGCTGCCCCTATTCAAGCGACTTCGACCTGAATGGGTGAAGAGCGCTCAACCTTCAAACATTCAAGGTACATGACGGTTGAATACAAATGGAACCCTGAAATTTGCCAACCGCAAGAATATACTGCAAAGCTGCTTGAGAAATAGCTTCCAATAAACTGAAGTTTGGTTGTCACGGCAGCAACTGGTCAATTTTCTGATAAATTTTCTTCTCCTTTTCAACACCTGTGTAACGCCACAAGTATTGAAATAACGCTTCGGAAAAGCAAACGACTTGATTCCCATCTCTCTCATGGGATCAAATCTGGTCAAGTCACAGTTCACTGCGAACTTGAGGATAATTCTCCTGGGGGAATTCTGAATGGAACTGCTTGGCACCTATTCTGACGAAGGCGGCAGCTTCAGAAGTCTGATATATGTCAATCTCCGTTGTTGTTGTTTTTTTTCGATGCTGATATAACAACCAAATGAAGAATCACTCCGCTGGGGGAGAAGGTAAGCTGAACCACACAACTCTGCAGGTGAACAAATTCGAAATCCAATAGGTAACCATTCTGGTCCATGTTTCGACATGCGTATGCTGGATAATGATGCAATGTCCTATATGATATGTAAATGCTATACATTCTGTTTGAAAATGCGATGCCCAGACGGCATGGATATGTTATATGCTTGTATAAATGCAATGACTATATGTGCGAATTCTAATGCAGGCTCGAGCTGCCAGAGAACACCAGGTCTGAGAACCACTTGGCAAAATAAATGCCGAAGGTAACGTCAACTCTACTGGGGATGAACTGAAGTCACAGGATCATCTCAGCAAAATAAATGCTGGAAACGGGAAATCAAATCCGCTGGGGATAACCGTTCTGCCGGAGAAATGGAAAGGCAGCTCTGCTTGGAGACTTTACTGGGGAAAGAAAACAACTCTGCTCGGGGATGCTTCCTTCAAACCATTGACAACTGATTGCACTCTGCGGGGATTGACCCGAGCTGGGATTGATTGCGCGCAGCATACTGCTGGAAATGCCCCTACTATCAAGGATGTCGATCTTAATCTGCTGAAGATACTCCTGATCCTACTCTGATACGGGGTAAAATACGATCTCGACTCTTCCGGGGATAATAAGCAACTTTCATCTGCTGAAGAGTAGCAATTCTGATTTTAGCAACATCCACAAGGAATTCAAACATTACTCGGAGCACTGGCATCCGTCGAGCTTCGTATCGGGAAACATGACAACATGCGAGTCATTGGGAAATACTGTGTCAGATATCTTTAGGTTTTTTGTTTTTTCTAGTTTAGAATAAACACGGAGTATGTACACAGTGGAATGGAAAATACTAGACGAGAACTAGCATTCAAAGGTAGGCTACCAGGCGAGAACTGATAGGTGAGGAAAATTGAACAATCGTTGATTTTTTGTGTTTTGAACATCAGACGGGCTGACTGGATAACTGACTGAGGTATAGACAACCAGGCGAGAACTGGCTGAAAGCTGACGTACACCAGGCGAGAACTGGTATAACACACAGGTTAAAACACACGATGATCAAACGAGAACTGGTTACGCGATGACATGTACCAGACGAGAACTGATACAACACTCGAAGAAACGGTGACCAGACGAGAACTGGTTACCAATAAACTGCACCAGACGAGAACTGCTGCTTACAATAAACTGCACCAGGACGGGAACTGATGCTTATGGAAGGGTGAGCCAGACGAGAACTGGTTACCGGTTTTCCAGGCGAGAACTGGACTTTGGAAACGACTGGCTACTGACACGCAACATGTTTAGACTGCAGGATAATGACCCAACGACAACACGACCTTTCTCGGAATGTTAAGGTTTTCGGTTTTTGATAAGGGTATTGACATGATTCCCCGATACTCAACTCCGGCTGGGGATAAACAGACTGGTTTGAACAACTTGCCCCAGTACACTCAGCTGGGGATAAAAAGACTGGCTTGAACGACTTGCTTCAATACAATCCAACTTGCCCCAATCTGACCCTTGGGAGTACTTGCTCTGAACAGCTTGCTACGAGAAGACTTCGAGAATATTTGCCCCGACATCTGCACGACAACAGAATTCAATCTCCATCAACCCAGTTGTCAACCTAGTTGGTTTCAACACTCTCTGCGATGACTTGCCCCTGAATGAGCGTTCTAGCGACTTAACCTGATCTGATTATCCACTGGAAGTATCTGCTTTCAAATCTCAACGCTCTGAATGATTGCCCCTAATTGGCTTTCGAGAAGACTCACTTCTGATCAACTGCTTCTCAAATAAACTGCCCCTGATCAACTGAAGCTTCGAGACTCGTCCTCAGACTAACTGATTCTGAACTTACTGGAAGATACTGCCCCTGATTCATAGGTCTTCACAACATTCACCATTCTGGTTCAGACTGCTGAATTACTCAGTCCTGCTTGATTATTCCTGCGGGAATTTCTTTCATGTCAACTACTATCCTGCAATTAAAATCGTCTGTCTACGAATGGTAATCTTAATGCAATGGTTATGCAGATTTTGAAAAAAATTTGAGCTGTCACTCATTTACATGCATATGATTGTGAGTGACGAATGAACCAAAGTTCAAACGTAGTGCGTACGTGGTCAGTGAAAAATACAACAAGGATGTGACTAGCAAGTCAAGAAGGAGTCAGGTTACTCAACCTTATCGTAATGCGCTTCAGACTAACCCTACCTCAATTAGGTCTTTTAAGGGTTGTATCGTGGTCGGGTTCACGGTTCGTGAAACAAAGGATATTCGGCTCAAATTTTTGATTTGTACCCACCCCGTCTACGTGATGATCTCCGATCCTAAGGTTCAGTTAACCTGGCACAAGCGCTCGCCTCTTCGAGAGGTATGCTGAATGGTAAGGACCATAGCTAAGGAATTCACAATGCTTTTCTGGAGTGACAGTTACTCCTTCTTCGCTTTCGGCGTTTGTGTACACGACTCTGTGATTTGCTGGGGAAAAATTTCTTTTTTTTTTTAACCCCTCTTTTTCATTCTTTTAATTCCCTAATTTTTGCCTGGACTGACTCCTTTTGAGTTCTTTTCGATTTTTCGATTTCTTTTGAAGTCCAGCGGGATGCCCTGATTTTTGCCTAAGTATTAGCTTTCTAGCTTTTTCTTTCTTTTTACTTAGCGGGCTTTCTTCTTTTTTCTTTTGGAACAAAGTCGTGTGACACTGGTTGCCTTGATTGCTCCGAAAGGATTGTAACTGTCTCACTCCTGATTGGTGAGTTTTGACCTTTTGAAAGGTATAAACTGTTTGGTCCCTGAAAGACAACACTCCTCTGTAAGACTTGAATGCTCGGTCAAGCTAACTACCAACTACCCTGCCCCGGGTTAAGATGTGAGGGTTAAAAAGTCCGAAAAAAACTTCTACTTCATGGCTCGAAGTGGTTAACAATGGACTAACTCCTTATATCTCCAGTGTTTAGGGGAATTTGAAACAATGCCTTGTACGTCATCGGTAAGGTCTTATCTGAAAGCATACGATCATCGGTTATGAGTTTCAGTTTCGTCATCCTCCCTCCTAACTTTGCTAGTCACAGCGATAAAGTGGAGTGAATAAAATGCAAGTGTCAATGCAATGCAATAAATGAGCGACAGCGACATGACTAATTCAGAAAAATGCATAATCACTTTATTATTATCACCATTCGAAACATACAATGCTTAAAAAGCAAGTAGTAACTAACAGAAAAAGAAACTACAAACGCAAATGGTGTATAAAAGTCCGAGGACTGCCAATGCTGAGGCGCCTGCCTGTCCGAACCACTGGCTTTTGCTGGAGAGTACTTCCCGAATCAACGAGCTTAGACAGCTGGGCGGTTGGGATGAACAAACAGAAATCCTTCTCGAAAGGAAATGTGATCCTGATCAATCAACTGTTGTACCTTCGCCTGAAATGCTTTACAATCTTCCGTCGAATGCCCCGGTGAGCCACCATGATAACCACACTGAACGTGGGGATTGTACCCAGGAGGGTAAGGTTCTGGAACTGGCTTAAGAGCTTTCGGCTCCACCAAAGACTTCTGGATCAAAGATGGTAGCAGCTGGCTATACGGCATCGACACTGGGTGAAAAGGAGCATTCCTTCGTTCCAAGTTGTTGCGAGGTCTGTTCTGATTCCGACGCTGATTCTGATAGCCTCGGCCACGAGTTCGCTGATTTGCGATGGAAGCGACATAAGATTCCTGATATGGTGCCCCAGGCACGGCTGTCTGTTCAATATAACAAGACACAGACGATACTGACCGCTGAGAAGACGGAGAACCAACAGATTTCACCGATTTGACTTGAGGATATCCAACATCTGTCAGGACCGCATTGATCATAGCTTCATCTTCAGATTGAGAGCTATAGAGAGATTCAGTTTCACTAGCCTGACCTTTTGAAACATTCGGGATCCTTCCAGTCTTTACACCATACTCGATGTGCTCTCCCGTTCTTACCAACTCAGTGAAATTTGGTGCGGTTCCAAGCATTCTTTCGAAGTACGGGCTCTGCAAGGAATTTACGAACATGCCTTTCAGCTCTTGGTCTAGGAGCGGTGGTTGCACCCTACCAGCAAATTCTCTCCATCTCTGAACATACTTTCTGAAAGATTCATTGTTCCCTTGAGACAATTCTTGCAGCTGCATGCGAATAGGAGCCTCGTCAAGATTATAGTCGTACTGCTTCAGAAAGGCATTGGCTAAGTCCATCCATGATCGGATCTGATCACGCTCTAACTGCATATACCAACTCAGAGGTGCCCCAGTCAGACTATCTTGAAAGCAATGAATCATCAGCTTGTCGTTGTGCACAAATGAAGTCATTCTTCGGCAGAACATCACCAAATGTTGCTTCGGGCAACTATCTCCTTTGTACCTTTCAAACCTCGGCATTCTGAACTTCGGAGGTAACACTAGGCCAGGAACCAGACACATATCTGCAACACTAGGAGTAACAGCGTCTTTACCTTTCAAGGCTTTGAATCTCTCCTCTAATGCACGAAACCTTTCAGCATACACAGGCGCTAATGGGTCTTCGTTCTTTGCTGTCGGGACCTCTCTTCGGGGCTTTGGCACAGGGAAGGCAAAACCCTGGTAGTCTGAGACATCAACAGAAGGAGAACGTTCACCTTGGACAACAAACTGCTCACGCAGACCTTGGTCTTCAACAGATGGCTGCACAGGCTGAGCTGCAGTAAGGTTGTTTACTTGCGGAAAGTCTTCGTCGTGCGGAGATCCATACAGAGGATTGGGCGTCACGGTGAAACCTGACAAGGTATCAACAAACTGGAAGCCGCTCTCTGACATAGCTACCAACAACTGTCAGCTGACTTCGATGCTCGATTCTGATCAAATCTGCTTTGAATCTGCTTCAACCCCTTGGTCGTCTTCAATATTCACCTTCAGAATCAAAATAATGGCTGGATAAGAGCTCTGACTAGCTGGCGAATGGTATGCAATACGATGCGAAGATGCCTATGCAAATGCAACGCAATAAATACGGGATCACAGCCCCCACACAATCTAAATACTGCTGCACTGCTGACGGAGTACGCTTGCTCTGGAGAGAAGACCAGAATAACGGGTAGGTTGGAAGTCAAGTTTCCTGCACAAAAAAAACCCCCCACTCACAGGTGTGGACCTATATCTGACAAGGTACGGCATCCTATGCGGTCGTCAGCGTCACAGACTTTCATGAGGAATGATACGATTCCCAGAAGGAGTGGCATCGTCATCTCATGAAGAGGCCTCACTTAGCTGACTTCCAATTGATCGGTTCCCAGAGTCGACAATCCTCACGTCTGGACTCCCCTCAGATCCTCAGGACCGGAAAGGAGCACCTCTGCGAGAACCTCGTCCGAGCGCAAATTTTCGTAGGGAACTGTGCCTGCTCAGCAGACAGGTTCGTCTACTACTTCTCCGCAACTATATCTAGGTGCATACTCATACTCAAGCCCAGGTCCGGCTTATCTCAATCATAGAATACCCGTAACACCCCAACAACAACAGATAATATCGATAAATAAGCCCCAAATAGACAAGCAAACAAACGCTAGGATTGACTCTCTCTTAGAGGACGTTGGATCCCACATGCATGGGGAACTATCGCAGTCCCCAGCAGAGTCGCCAGCTGCTGGGGATTGCCCCAAACAGCCAGGGAAAAAAACCCGAGGCGAGACTCGAATAGGGAACCATCGCAGTCCCCAGCAGAGTCGCCAGCTGCTGCTACTGCGAAAATCGGCGCCGGCTGACAGAAGAGTCGCCACCGTGCGTTATTTATCCCTCAGAGCGGGAAAGGAAACGCTCGAAGTAAACCTCGCAAAAAACGGGGAAAAGGTATGGTCATCGCAACCAAAACCTGGGTTCGGGAGTCGGTTACGCAAGGGGAAGGTATTAGCACCCCTCACGTCCGTCGTACTCGACGGGATCCACGCTTGCTTGGGTTGTCTACTGGATGCAAAACAATCTATCTACGGCTGCTAAATCTAAACGGAAGAGAATTGACTCGATAGAGCGTCGCACTCTATGCCTACGTATTCTCAGGAGAGAAAGTCAGAGTCAACGTAGTTCGGGACTACAGGGAAAATTGGCTCGCCAAGACCTCGCGTCTTGTGCCTACGTACTTCCACACTGTATGGAAGATCAGAGCTTTACGTAGTTCAGACCAACTACGGCTAAACAAACATTCTCACACAGCAGTGAGAAAAACAATTGGTTTCACAGGGTCGGGAACCTATGGGCATAACTATGGTTTGGTCTCAAATGCACTCGGGCAAGAGAGAAAAAGGATAATCAATTAGTCGTCAGCGGGAAAGTCTCGATCGCACAGCCGCGAGAGAACAAAAGGTTAGTCGTTAGTGTGCTCGCTAGGATATCGCATCCTATGCCTACATATCTTCGTCTGGTACGAAGAATCAGAGCAGCTGTAGTTCGGCTACTTCGGGACCACAGCTCAAATCTCGTTTTATTAATCTCTGAAAAATGATTACAATGGTTGCATACTGGAAAATAATCTCCTAGGAAACGCTATCCTATTCTATCCTAAAAAATCGAATGAAAAATAGCCCCCTAACAAGTGGGCTTCTAAACTATCCCTAAAAAGAAAATAAGTAAATTCCTTGGAAGAACTATATCCTAAAAGAAAATGTACTTAAAAAATATTAAGTCTACTATAATATTTTTTCCTTCTTCTTTTCTTCTCAACATATTTTTCTCTCTATTTTTCTCTATTCTTTCAAATATTTTTCACTTCTTTTCTTCTCTTTTTCAATATATTTTTCTCTCTATTTTTTCTCTTTTCAACATATATTCTTTTATTGTTTTTCACTATTTTCCTTCTCTTTCTTTTATTTCTTTTTCTTCTCTAATATATTCTTTTTCCAAAATATTTTCTCAATATTCTCTTGACTCTTTCTTTATTTTCCTTTTTATTAATTCTTTTCTAACAAACTTTAAACAAAGAAAAATAATGAAAAAAAATACAAAAAGATGGGAAGGGGGTATGCTGTTTACAAGGGTGATAAGCAGAAAATAATAAAAGTGGGACTGAATTGGGCCCAGCCCATATCCTTAGCTCAGAAAAAAAGGAAAAAAACTGAAACTAGGGGGGGTAAGGTTAGTGACCCGGGGTGTGTCTGGCAGCAATGCATTGGGCTCAAGCCCAGAACTCGCCCAAAAAAACAGAGGGGGGTGTGTGTGCAAAAACGTAATTGGGCCTGAAGCCCAATCTCTCCCAACCCACTCTCTTCCTCTTCCTTCTGAAACCCTAATTCCACACTTCTTTCTCGTTAGCGCCGCCGCCGTCACAGCCTTTCAGACTTCTCCGTTCAACATCCCTCAACACCAACCTCCCTCTCCTTCAATCTTCGTTCTTCCCAGACTCAACCTCAAACCTCTTCCTTCTGTTCGCTTCTCCTCAAAATCGATTCAACACAAAACGAAACAAAGATAATGAAAAACGAATATCTGTGGACCCTTGCTCGCGTTTGATGAAGGAGTGAACATGGCAAGTTTCTTGAAGAACCTTTCTGGAAAAGTTGAGGGAATGATGAAGATGCAACCAGATCTTGATGAGTGATGATTCTGATGATGAGAGTTGAATGTTTCTGGAAAAGATTGATGACTCCTAGGAAGGTTCTGACGAACACGACGAAGGTCATGATGAACGATTCAAACGAATCTTGATGAATCTGGAGGTTGATGAATTCCTGGAGAATCTGGATCGTGATGAAGATCATCTGGGAAAAAAAAGATGATGATGAATGTTGAGGCGTTCTTGAAGTTGTTCTGGAAATAATGAGTTGTATGATGATGACGAAGATCGTTGATAAAAATTTGCTGGTGATTGGAGCGTTTCTGGGATTTAGTGGATCGTGGAAGATGAATGGGTGAGGGTTGACGATGAATGTTCATCGTTTTTGATGAATTTCTGGAGAGGATGAGGGAGCTCAGAAGAAGTTATGGAGGTTTCTGGGATTTTTCTGGGTTGAGGCGCGATGGAGGTATGAAGACGGTGATCGGAATCTGGAATTTGGTGGTGGATTCTGGGAAAGATTGAGGTTTCAGATGATGAAGGGAGGAGGAGAGATGCATGTGGATCGGAGTTCTGGGTTTTGGTGTTTCCGGTGGAGGTCCGCGGTGGCCGTCGGCCATGCAGGCCGGCCGGTGAGGTTTTTCCGGTGAAGTGGTGTGGAGTGGTGTGGTGATGACGCGTGTAGGGGTGAGTGGGGTGGAGAAGTGCATGCCTTCCACGTGTATGGCGTGTGGCAGTGAGAGAGAGTGTCTCTGCATGAGGTGGCGTGATGTGAAGCTTGCAGCGTGGGGCCATCCTCGGCTTCACACGTGGCTGCTAGCTTTTATAACACTCAGAAGCTCTGGCGCCTTCTGGAACTTTCTGGACGCATCTGGACGCTGCTGGACCTTGATGGACTGACCTGGACGAAAATGACCTCACTCTGGACAAAAAACACTAACCTGGACAAAAACACTAACCGGGCCTGCTAATTGGATCCTGGGCCCAACACGAAAAAATGATAAAAAAACCCAAAAACTGAAATGGATTAATGAATTAAAACTGGACTAATGACAATGATTAACCACTAATTACTAATTAACTAAATGAATTAAAATTTGATTATTATTCTAATTAAATCCTATAAATCCTAATAAAACTATATTATCTATTAAACTCCATTTACTAATAAAAGAAAAAAAATCTATTAATCTCTATATCTAAAATTAAAAACAATCAATTTTCTATTAACAAAAACTCATTTATTTAATAAGAAAAAACTATATTAAAAGATTAAAAAAAGCTATTAACTATCTAAAAACTATTAAAACCCTATTAATATTCTAAAAATGAAAAAATGCTATTAATATTCTACAAAACCATATTACTCTATATTATCTAAAAATATTAAAACCTACCTAAAATGATTAAAATCTATTTAAAAGAATTAAAAACTATTAAAAAATCCTATTAACCCTAAAAATGATTTAAAAGCTATTTAAACCCTAAAAAATGCCAATAAAATCCAGAAAAATCACCATAATTCCCGAACGACACATAACACTGCGAGAGCGCAACAAAATAACCGGTAAAAATAAACGGGCACCGAAATATCCCAAAAATCGATTTTACCTATTAAAACTGATTAAAACACCTAAAACACGAGACGAGAGCTGTGATCCCTGATAAAATCAAAACAAATGAGAAATGCACTGTATGCAATATGCAGATGCGAATGCGATTATGCGTCGAAACATCGAGCCAGATACGAGACCCGGTTGGTCAAATTTTGGGGTAACCAGTTCTCGTCTGGCTCACCCTTCTGTAAGCATCATTTCCCGTCTGGTGTAGTTTATTGTAAGCATCAGTTCCCGTCTGGTGTAGTTTATTGTAACCAGTCCTCGTCTGGTCACCGTTTCCTCAAGTGTTGTATCAGTTCTCGTCTGGTACATGTCATCGCGTAACCAGTTCTCGTCTGGTCATCGTGTGTTTTAACCTATGTGTTATACCAGTTCTCGTCTGGTGTACGTCAGCTTTCAATCAGTTCTCGTCTGGTTGTCTATGCCTCAGTCTGTTATCCAGTCAGCCCCGTCTGATGTCCAAAAAACAAAAATCAATTCTCGTCCGATAACCTATTTTCCTATCAGTTCTCGTCTGGTAGCCTACCTTTGAATGCTAGTTCTCGTCTAGTATTTTTCATATCTTCCATTGTGTACATAGTCCATGTTTATCCTAAACCAGAAAAACAAAAACCTAAAAGGTATCTGACACAGTAATTCCCAATGACTCGCAGGTTGTCACGTTTCCCGATACGAAGCTCGACGGATACCAGTGCTCCGATTAATGTTTGAATTCCTTGTGGATGTTGTTAAATCAGAATTGCTACTCTTCAGCAGATGAAAGTTGCGTATTATCCCCGGAAGAGTTGAGATTGTATTATTATCCCGCATCGGAGTAGGATCAGGAGTATCCCCCAGCAGATTAAGATTGATATCCTTGATAGTAGGGGCATTTCCAGCAGTGTGCTGCGCGCAATCAACCCCAGTTTGGGTCAATCCCCGCAGAGCACAATCAGTTGCCAATGGTTTGAAGAGAGCATCCCCAAGCAGGGTTGTTTTTTCTTTCTCCCCAAGCAAGGTTGTCTTTCCATTTCTCCAGCAGGATGGTTATCCCCAGCGGATTTGGTTTCCCGTTTCCAGCATTTATTTTGCTGAGATGATTCTGTGATATCAGGTTACCCTCAGTTGGAGTTCACGTCTACCTTCGGCATTTATTTTTCCAAGTGGTCGCAGACCTGGTGTTCTCTGGCAGCTCGAGCCGGCATTTGCATTTGCATATATCATCATAGCATTTATCCAAACATATAGCATTCCCATGCCGTCTGGGCCTCGCATTTTCAAAATAGAACGCATAGCATTTCCATACCGTATGGGACATTGCATCATTCTCAGACATACGCATTTCGAAACATGGACCAGGTTAGTTACCTCATGGCTTTCGAGTTTGTTCCCTTGCAGAGTTGTTGGTTAAGCTTCTCTTCTCCCCCAGCGGAGTGATTCTTCACATTGGGTTGTTACGTCGGCACTGAAAAAAGATTGACATATATCAGATTTCTGAAGCTGCCTCCTGTTGACAGAATGGGTGCCGAGCAGTCGATTCAGAAGTTCCTCAGGAGAATTGTCCTCAAGTTCGCCGTGAACTGTGAGATGACAGGATTTGATCCCATAAGTAAGATGGGAATCAAGTTGTTTGCTTTCCGAAGCATTATTTCAATACTTGTGGCGTCACACAGGTGATTGATGTTGAAAAGGAGATAATTTTTATCAGATAATTGACCAGTTGTTGCCGTGACAACCAGACTTCAGTTTATTGGAGGCTATTCCTCAAGCAGTTTTGCAGTATATTCCCACGGTTGGCAAATTTCAGGGTTTCATTGGTATTCAACCGTCATCTACCTTTGAATGTTTGAAGGCTGAGCGCTCTTCACCCATTCAGGTCCAAGCCGCTTGAATAGGGGCAGTTGTTGCACCCTAAAATTTGACCAACCGGGTCCCGCATCTGGTTGATGTTTCGACGCATGACCGCATTCGCATCCGCATATCGCATACAGTGCATTTTTTCAGTTGTATTGATTGTATCGGGATCACAGCCCTCGTCTCGCATTTCAGATGATTTTTAACCAGTTCAGATAGGTGGAGTCGTTTTTTTGGGAAGTCGTGCTCTTTCCAGTCTTTTCAGCTCGCGCTGTTGTTTTTAGGGATATTTCGGTGTCCGTTTATTTTTGTCGGTTGTCCCGGTGCGCTCTCGCGGTGTTACTGATCGTTTTGGATTATTTTTGTTCCCTCTGGAATTATTAGGATTTTATTAGATATTATTAGCATTTTCTAGAATTTAAATAGATTTTTTATTTTTAATAGCTTTAAATCTTTTTTTAGAATTTATAGTTTTTTAATAGGTTTTAATAGTTTTTTAATAGTTTAATAGAATAATAGAATTTCTTTTAAATAAATAGTATAGATTTTATTAGAAATTTAATAGAAATTTAATAAAATTTTAAATAGAAATTATTAGAGTTTTTATTGGTTTAGAGATTAGTGGATTTGTTAGAGAATTATTAGAGTTTTTTTCTATTGTCATTAGTCTAGTGATTAGTATAGATTTAATAGTTAATTCTTCTTTTTAGGTTTAATTAGATTTTAATCATTTAGTTAGACTTTAGTTAGAGTTAATTGAGTCTTCATTTAGTTAATTGAGTCTGATTTGAATTAATTAGAGTAAGTCAGGTTTTAATTAGTTAATTAGGTTTTCAGTTTTTAATTGAGTATTAATCTGCTTTAATACATATTAGTCCAGCTAATCCTCATATTGGGCTTTTTATCCAGATATTTTCGAGTAGGCCCACTTCTGCAAGTCCAAAAATCCATGTCTATAAAGCTCCAGCACACGTGTTGCATCAAGGAGAGGCCACATCACATAATTCCACTCACACTCAGAAAACACGTAGCATCCCCATTTCTCTCTCTGCACCACGCCACCCCACACGCGTCTTCCATGTGCCTTCCCACCGTGACACTTGGCCTCGCCTGAGTCTCACCGGTTGCTTGGCCGGCGGCCATGCAACCACCACAACCAACAATCGCCGGCCACCACCAACCAACTCCGGCCACCACCGTAACTGAATCTCTCCGCCGTAATAAACTTCGCCGGAAAGCTGAAAAAACTCAGCAATCTTCACCCTTTCTTCCGATCTTCATCTTTCCCCTCTCATCTGATCATCATCAATCTTCAAATCGAACCTCCAGAAAAGCTCCGATCATCGACATTCATCATCACCAAGAACTTCATCGTTCTCTTCATTTTATTTTCCAGAATCCTTCAACCTTCATCAACAATCTTCATCGTTTCTTCAACATTTCCAGAACTTCCTCAAGAACGTTCGTCATCATCAATCTGCAAGATCTCCAGCAACCTTCATCATCCTTGTGAAGATTCTCAAGAAGCTTCCATCAATGTTCTTCGCGTTCATCATATCTTCCAGAAGCGATCTTCGTCAAGATCTTCAACTATTCTTGCAGTTTTTTCCAGGCCTTCATCCAAGCCTCATCAATGTGCATCACTGTTTTCCAGAACCTCGAGATTTTACCAGATCTCCGTGTGAGCCTCATCCCACCTCCACCACGAATCTTCATCCTCCGCTATGAGCGATTCACCCAGAGATCTTCATACATCACCAGAAACTTTCAAGATCCTCATCAGAACATCAGTTCTCCAGATCAAGAACCTTCATCTTCGTGAGTTCATCAACTGTCCAGAAATCTTCCAGATAAGAACTTCTTCAAACATCGTCATCCACGTCTTCAACGAGCAACCTCGTCATTTCCAGATGAATAAGGTGAAAGATTTTTGTGAGAGTGGAGAGATTGAAGAAAGAGCTGATGAGGTTGAAATGTTTGGTGAAGGGATTGGACGAAGGATTGAGAATGAGGCTGAGAAAGGGTTGAGAGCGAGTCTCCGAGAGAAAGAATTCGTGGAGAAGCGGCGTAGGCGTTTTCTGTGAACAGTGATACAAAGGGAATTAGGTTTTAGTTCAGAATGAGTGAGGAAGAGCGAAGGCTGTTGGATTGGGCCTTGGGCCCATTGGTAACTTCTCCTAACACCCCCGTTTTGGCCGAGATACCCCCCCGTGGCTAGTTTTTGGTTATTGCTTGACTGGGTTGGGCCCATTTGCCACACGCACCCCCGTTTCAATTTCTGCACCCCCCTCCCTTTATATTTTCTTTTCTATTTTCTTTTATATGGTTTTTGTTGCTTTATTATAGAATGAGAAAAAAGAAATGAAAAAAGAAACATTGGAAGAAAATATATGAAAAAAGAATATTGAAAAAATATTTTGAAAAAAAATATATGAAAAGAATATTGAAAAGGATATGAGAAAAAGAATAAGAGAAAAATAGAAAAAAAAAAGAGAATATTGAGAAAGAATATTGAGAAAGAAAAAGAAAATAGAAATATGAAAAAGAAGAAAAAATATTAGTATAGATTTTTCTATTTTCTTTTAGAGTATATTTTTCTTCATGGAGTTTATTTTAGGGATAGTTTTAAATGTCCATCTGTTAGGGGACTTTTTACCTTTTTAGAGGTAGGTTTAGAAGTCCACTTGTTAGGGGACTATTTTCCATTTGACTTTTTCCAGGATAGTTGGATTGTTTTCTAGGAGATTATTTTCCAGTATTCAGTCATTGTAACCATTTTTCAGAATGTTAATAAAACGAGATTTGAGCTGTGGTCCCGAAAGTAGCCGAACTACAGCTGCTCTGATTTCTCGTACCAGACGAGAATATGTAGGCATAGGATGCGATATCCTAGCGAGCACACTAACAACTAACTTTTGTTCTCTCGCTGCTGTGCGATCGAGACTTTCCCGCTGACGACTGATGTTATCCTTTCTATTGCCCTTGCGCATTTGAGACCAGACCGTAGCTTTAGTTCCCATAGGTTCCCGTACCTGTAAAACCAGCTTAATTTCTCACTCCTGTGTGAGAACACCCAGTCTAGCCGTAGTTAGCCTGAACTACGTAAGCTCTGATCTTCCATGCTGTGTGAAAGTACGTAGGCACAAGACGCGAGGTCTTGGCGAGCCAATTCCCTGTAGTTTCCCGAACTACGTTGACTCTGACTTTCTCTCTTGAGAATACGTAGGCATAGAGTGTGACACTCTATCGAGTCAGTTTCCTTCCGTTTAGATTTAGCAGCCGTAGATAGATTGTTTTGCATCCTTTAGACAACCCAAGCAAGCGTGGATCCCGTCGAGTACGACGGACGTGAGGGGTGCTAATACCTTCCCCTTGCGTAACCAACTCCCGAACCCAGGTTTTGGTTGCGACGACCATACCTTTCCCGTTTTTTTGCGAGGTTTACTTCGAGCGTTTCCTTTCCCTCCGTTGGGATAAATAACGCACGGTGGCGACTCTTCTGTCAGCCGGCGCCGATTTTCGCAGTAGCGACACCTATGTTATGCTTGCTTGCTTCCTGCCTTTTGCACCCACTTTTGTGGTGAATTAGCAGCTGTTAAATGATGTTGAGCTGCCTTGCTGGATTTCTTTGCTGTTTTGTGCAGGAAGCGCTATTGTAGCTACTATTTTTCCTTGTTTTTGCCTTGTTTTTTGCATGCTCCCTTAGGATTCCTAGACCAATTTAATTTCCGATTAAAGTTTGTATTAGGATAGACATTAGTGTCGCACCTTGAAAGTTCATTCGAACATACAACCCTCGCGCTAAAGGCGAGGAAATACAGTTCGACAGAGTCGCCACCGAACTTTATTCATCCCAAAGAAACGGGAAAGGAAAATATCGAGAAAACCTTTTAAAAAGAAAGGATAGGAACATGGTCGTCACAACCAATGTTTCGGGTTCAGGAGCCGGTTACGTAAGGGAAATGTATTAGTACCCGTCATGTCCGTTGTACTCAACGGGAACCTCTTAGTACGATTTGTGATGGGCGTTATCTAAGCTTGTTTATTTTCTTCTCAATGATAAATGTGAATTGGTAGTATAAAAGGATAACGATGCTAGGGGAAATGGGTGTTTATAGGATAGGGTGCTCGCCAAGGATTGGGGCCCTTGTTCCTATGTATGCTCATTCGGACGAGAATGAGAAATCAGAGCTCTCGTAGTTCGACTACGGGAAAGGATTGGGGAAACGGAAGATGGAGGGAATCGTGAACGGGATGACGGAAATAGATGGAAGTGAGCTCGCCAAGATCATCGCAATCTTGTGCCTACGTATCTTACATTCAAAAATGAATGAATAATCAGAGCGTTTGTATTTCGTGGAGACGACCACAAAAAAAGAAGGATTGAATTGGTTTAAAGTTTAGGTTGGATGACGATTACTCGAAGCATAAGAAAGGCTATTTGGGCCCAAGTAATTGGGAGAGTGAGTCAAAGAATTGACTCTCTCTCTTTTTCATCTTGAAAAGAATGGTTGTGTTTGAATGGTGTTTGAATAATGAGAGGTTGGAACATGGTTGAATGTTGTCGTGTCAGAAATGTTTTTAAAGGCATCAATTTGTCACACATGAGTAAGATAACTCGCATCCAAACAAGTGAAGAGAGATCAAAGGCTCAATCCCCCTTTTTCACCTTGAAAAGAATTAAATAGTTGTTAATTGTATTGATAGTTTATTGAGAAAATCCACTTGACGTTGGATCAAGGGTTTGACTTATATTTGTACGCAAAACCGTGATGGAATGGAGGTTAGTTTGAAAGTGGCTCGACGACGAGTCGAGAGTTTGGTTGAAAATGGAACCGTCTTGACGACGAATCAAGGGTTAGGTTGTGAGAAACGATATTAGTCCCTGAGAGTGCTCCTAATAACGAAACCATGATGAAATGTGAAAGTGTGTGTGTGATAGGTTGATGGCGAATGCGGACGAGCACTCGACTTACAGGGGTGTTTGAAAAATGGCTCGATGACGAATTAAGAATTAGTTTGAAAATAGTTTAATCTACGCTGGTCCCTAAGGGTGCTCCTAGAAGATAAACCATAATTAAAGCAAAATTAAAATGGGAGAAGGATACATGTAAGTTACACGAGATTGCACGAAATAAAAGGGTTCATTGTCAGATAGCCCAAGAGGAATCCGTGTGTGTGTGCAAAGTGTCCTAAACTAAGCCTTGAGCAAAAGTCGGACAAAACTCCAAGTTAGGGTTTCTGACAAAGTCCAATAATCCAACAATCCACCAATTTAGGATTTTATTATTTCGATAATTATTAAGCTTTTCGAAAAGAGTGTGAATAAGAGGTGAACAATATGAGTAATATGAACAATATGAATAATATGATGTATAAATAATATGGCAAGATATATAGCAATATAATCAAGATAATATTCACAGTAGTATAATCAAGATAATATTAATGAGTATATGAACAAGATAATATAAATCAAGATATAATGACTGAAAATAAAACAATTGTATATTGACAAAAAGTAAAGTTAGTCGTTAGTTAGTTTGAATCGAATCGGGACGAAATGTAGCGCTAAACCGTCATAGCTCGGTCTATGACGAAGATCAAGCTATAGAAGGTTGTGCAAGTAGATATCCGTGCTAAAAACAAGATAGAGAAATGATATTGAGGATTATAATCATGTTACACAGACTAAAAAGAAAGGTGATCTCGTCTTAATCACAAACTCGTGTCGATTAATCGAAGGTAACCTATCACGATCCCAAAGTATAGAAAATGATCCCAATGATCATTTTCTATGGATTTGACATAATGAAGGTTATCAACTTCAATAAATTGATGTTTACAAATAGAAGACTTTCATTGATTGAATTAAAATAATAAAAAAAGAGATGAAATAGATGGAGAATAAAATGAAAAGAGAAATTGGTGGTGGTCTCGTCTTAATCACTATTTTGTCAATAAATTGACAATAGTGATTTTTGGTTTCTTCATTGACCAATGATTGAAAAAGAAGTAGAAGATAAAATAAAATGGAAGTTGAAATAGAAGAAAAGAAAATGGTCTAATATTATTCATGGGTTTTCTTCTTCGAATCGACAATCTCCGTTTTTTAGATTTTCATCGACCAATAATAAAATTGACAATAAACTCGAAATCCAAAACGAAATTAAAATTAAAAGATCACCATAAAAAGTTAAGGACTAATAATATAACAATTTTTTTAAGAAATTAGATAATAAAACAAAATAAATTAAGAAAACTCATAGGAAAATGAAGGGGGTATGGGATAAAGGACATGTTGTAAAGAGAAAACAAAAAGGGGAATCATCATGGGCCAAAGGCCCATTCATCCCAAAAATAAAACAAATATTGAAGGAAAAGAAAAAGAAAAACGAAAATGGTGGTGCGAACCATGAGGATTATAATGGGCCTTAAGCCCATTAGTAAAACCCACCAGACACGAAGGAGCTTAACAGCCACACGTTTTCTCCTCCTTCATTCTTAAAACGAAATTTTAAAATAAAAAGGGAAAAAAAGGGAAAAGACGGTGGAAAAACCACACAGAACAACAACATCATTCTTCTTCTTTTTTGACACAGTCAAGATAAAAAAAACCAAGGGATCTCATTGATTTTTCTCAAGGCCATGGTTAAAGGAGAAAAACCAACGGCTTAAACCAGAACCAAGAAAATATACAATAAGCTTAGGTCAAAAAGAGGAAAACGAACAAGGGCAACAACAATGTCGACATAATGCATTCTTTCCCACCTTCTTTGCATACAATTTCATTTGTTTTTCTGTCTCTCTCTCTCTCTCTCTCTCTCTCTCTCGAGCTTTGTCTTCAGATTCACGGATTTTTTGATCTTCAGGTTTGTGTTTTCATTATGTTTTCATTTGGAAGTTCTCTCCTTGTCTCGTTCTTCTCCTATTCTCTATTTCTGCATTCTGAATCTGGGATTTGGTGGGTTTGGGGTTTTTGGATTGTTGGGGTTATTGTGGAAGGAATATTACATGAAATATTTGGGGAAATAGAAGCAGGGTAATGGTGGTTTTTTCTCCCCCTTTCTTTTCAAGAATGAAGAAGGCGGACAGTATTTATATGGAAAGAGAAGGGCGGACTGGTAAGAAAGATTATGAACTGGAAATTGATGATGTGTTTGTCGTATGCGAATTTTGGCAATTAGAAGGTTTTGGGTGTGTTGTGGTGATGCATACTGATGTGGGGAATTTGTTGGTAGAAAACGTTACGTTTTGGATATTAGAAGAGAGTTTATGGGGTCAGGTGTGCGTATGGACTCCTTGTAGCAAGTCATGAAATTATTGTATGTCGTTTTGGTTGTATGTTGAATCATGTGCTTATTTCAATTTTTGCAGTGTAGGCTTGTAGTATGATTTTGGCTTGTGAACGCAACAGGTCGGTGGCACTTGCATCGAACGGCTTGTGGTGATGGCCAGTGCATTGGCTTTGTTTGTATTTTCTTGTTGTATCAAGGAATTGGTGTGAAGTTTGTATGTGCAGGAGCTGACTTTGGCTTGTGTATGAAAGAAGTAGCAGGAGTAATTCCCCTCAAAATGGCTTGTTGCGCGCGACTCATGATTGCTTGTAACGAAAAATAAAAAAGTCTCATTTTTATTTAATGAATTATAGTGTATAATCGTTGTGAGAAAAGAAAAAAGATAATGGGTTTCAAAATGATATGGGATTTCTCTTTTGTAAATTATTCTTCATTTTCTACCTAGACTAACAATTGGAAAAGCAATGAGCCTTTATTTTTGTTGAGTTTTTTTTTGGTAATTAGCTAATGGACTTTTTGTAGATTTTTTATTATGGTTTATAAAAAAAAAGGTAAATGGGCTTAATTTCTTCATGCACCCCCATGTGCTTTTATTTGTAATGAAATAAAATGGACTTTAATTATGATTCGAAATAAGCTCAAATGATATTATTTGCACCTTTCATATAGATTTGAACCATGCTTGTACTCACAATTTTTTTGAACTTTTAAATTTGCAATTATCTTGAATAAAGAGAATGAGTCAAAGTTGACTTTTCCACTTCCACTGATAACAGTCCTTTCATCATGAGCTAAATGAAAAGCAAATACATTGAGATAACGAATTACACTACAACTGCTCCAAAATCTCTAATTAAAAAGCACAAATTCCATATGATTCTCCATCATGACCCATTTGAACTCAACCAGCCTGATATTTTGACCTACACATGACTGACCTAATTTGGCACAAAAAACCCTAACTGAAATGCCATAAACATCACTTGAATCATCCATATCCTTGCCTTGATCTTGAAAACAAAACTTTGCCTGACCAAGATTAGGTCAAAATCACTACACCATACTCAACACGTGCTTGAGTTACTTTGAATTTCAACCTTGCACAACCTTGAAACTTGAACAACAAGCAGAAGCAATGTATTTTTTAATTTTCTGAATGATGGTTAGTGGACGGATGTACAAACTGAAAACTATACACAGGTAGGACAAATTTGGGGTACGACAAGTAGGAGTGTAATACATGCATGATAACAAGTAGGCTAGTTCCTTTTAACCTTAACCTTAGGTCCATCTTTTGTATGCTAACATTAGGATAGAATTTCCTTTCACATCCCGACCTTAGGGTCACTTTACATGACAGCGTTAGGACCAGGTTTCCCTTAGACCTTTCGTGTGTCTTTCTCTCTTCTCATCTCAAAATAATGCTAACACACTTGATAAAGACGATGAACATTGTGCACCACGAGCCTTAAGCATATAGGAAATGATGAGTGAGGCGTCTCCTCTCATTCGTCTAGAGTATTATCAAACGAAGAAGCCGGAAAAGCTTTGAGGTTAACGTACTTTACCGGTAGAAGATGACATACCCGGACCTTGAAGTCCATTTTGCGCTTCTTAGTGGTTTCCAATGGAGTATTATCTTCATCAGATGCCGATTTGTGTTCTGGTAATTTTCCCTTTCCTGTGTTGATTGAAGCCATGGATGAAATCTGAGAATCTGAAGGTTTGAGGTGTTTTGAAGGTTTTAGGGTTTGAGAGAGATGAAGGGGTTAAATGATACTAATATAGTGAGAGGGTTTTGAGTGGGTTTTTAAGTTGGAAGAGAGAAGCTCTTATAGTCAAAGAAGAAGAAGAAGAAGAGTTCTAAGGATAATGGTGGGATATTTAAACGATATATTTACCACACATTAAACACACATTTAACTAAAATTTTAATTAATTTTTCGTTTCTGATTTTTGAAAATTTTAACAGTGTTAATCGGTTAACCCTGGGGGTTAATCGGTTAACACATTAAAAATTTTAATTTTTTGAATAAAAAGTATCAGTGTTAATCGGTTAACCCTGGGGGTTAATCGGTTAACACATTAAAAAATTAACTCAGAATTGAAAAATTAACAATGTTAATCGGTTAACCCTATAGGTTAATCGCTTAGCACACGCGAATTTTAGAGAAATGTTTAAAATACATAATGCAATCAGGTTTGAAAACATACATCATGCACATATTAATTAAAGAAGATATTAGATATCATCTTCATCGAGAATCCTGAGTTCTCGTCGAATCTTGAAGAAAGGGTCCTTAGCCAATGGTTTAGTGAATATGTCGGCGAGTTGATTGTGTGTATCCACAAAAGTAACATCTACATCTCCATTAAGTACGTGATCTCGAAGGAAGTGATGTCGGATGTCTATGTGCTTTGTCCTTGAATTCATGACCGGGTTCTTTGTTATATTGATGGCACTTGTGTTGTCGCATCGAAGAGGAATGCAACCGAGATCTACACCATAATCGAGAAGTTGTTGCTTAAGCCACAGAATTTGTGCACAACAACTTCCTGCTGCAATATATTCCGCTTCGGCCGTGCTAAGTGCAACACATGCTTGCTTCTTGCATGCCCATGACATTAGTGCATTCCCGAGAATGTGACACGTACCACTTGTGCTTTTTCTATCGGTCTTACATCTTGCAAAATCAGCGTCAGAATAACCAATTAAAGAACAAGTACTACCTTTTGGATACCATAATCCAACGTTCGTTGTTCCTTTGAGATACTTCATAATCCTCTTTACGACGGTGAGATGTGATACCTTCGGATTTGCTTGAAAGCGTGCACACAAACAAATGCTAAACATAATGTCAGGACGGCTTGTCGTCAAATATAATAATGAACCGATCATACCTCGATACTTTGTGATATCAATTGGAGTACCAGATTCATCTTGATCAACGTACGTTCCGGATCCCATAGGAGTGGACATCACCTTGCAACTATCCATATTGAATCTTTTCAACAATTCCTTGCAATACTTGGATTGGTTGATGAAGATGCCATCCTTTTTTTGCTTGATTTGTAGTCCAAGGAAATAGTTCATCTTTCCCATCATGGACATTTCAAACTTGCCTTACATCACCGAAGCAAATTTTTCACATAGATCTTTGTTTTTTGATCCGAAGATGATGTCGTCCACATAGACTTGAACAAGTAAGGTATTATCCTTTATCCTTTTAATGAATAAAGTTTTGTCTACCTTTCCTTTTTCAAAACCCTTATCACATAGGAAAGTGCTGAGACGATTATACCATGCCCTTGGTGCTTGCTTTAGACCATAGAGAGCCTTCTTTAATTTGTATACATGTGAAGGATGCTTGAAGTCTTCAAATCCCGGGGGTTGTTTGACATAGACTTCTTCGTTGATGTATCCGTTCAAAAATGCGCTTTTGACGTCCATTTGGAAAAGTTGAAAATTCATTGAACAAGCATAAGCAAGTAATAATCTAATTGCTTCTAACCTTGCTACCGGAGCGAACGTTTCATCAAAATTAATTCCTTTTTCTTGGTTGTAGCCTTGTGCGACCAATTTTGCTTTGTTATGAACTATGATCCCATTCTCATCAAGTTTGTTCTTGAACACCCATCTTGTTCCTATGATGTGCTTGTGGTCCGGTCTTGGTACAAGACTCCAAACTTGATTCCTTTCGAATTGGTTGAGTTCTTCTTGCATCGCTATAATCCGTTGGTCGTCGCCTAAGGCTTCATCAATCTTGGTTGGTTCAATTTGAGACACAAAGGCCATGTTGAGACAAGCATCCTTAAGATTTAGTCAAGTTACAACGCCTTGACTAATATCACCAATAACTTTATCTATCGGGTGATCTCTATGAGTTCTCCATTCCTTCGGAAGTTCTTGATGTTCTTCAATGATTTGAGTGTCATCTTGTTGTGGTATTGCTTGATCTTTTGAAGTCTCCTTTTGTTGTTGTGAAGAATCTACTATATCATCATCATCATCTACAATAATATTATCCTCTTTCGAGGGGTTAGTCTCATCAAAAGAAACATGGGTGGATTCTTCAATAGTAAGAGTTCTTTTATTAAAGATTCTAAAAGCTTTACTAGAGAGGGATTAACCAAGGAATATACCTTCGTCGGACTTCTCATCAAACTTACCGAGATTGTCCTTATCGTTGTTGAGAATGAAACATTTGCATCCGAATATGTGAAAGAATGATATGTTTGGTTTCCTACCCTTGAACAACTCATACGGAGTCTTCTTGAGAATTGGTCGAATATTGACACGGTTGCTTACAAAGCAAGCCGAGCTAACCGCATCCGCCCAAAAATATTTAGGAAGATTTGAGTCGCTAAGCATTGTTCTTGCAAGCTCCACCAATGACCTATTCTTCCTTTCTACAACACCGTTTTGTTGAGGAGTCCTTGGTGCGGAAAAGTTGTGAGAAATTCCATGCTCTTCGCAAAAATCTTCAAAATATGAATTTTGGAATTCTCCACCATGGTCGCTTCTAATGGAGGCTATGGTGAGTGACTTCTCGTTTTGAATTTGCTTTGCATACTTCTTGAATGCTTTGAAAGCATCACTTTTCTGCACTAAAAACAATGTCCATATGTATCGAGAGAAATCATCAACAATAACTAAAGCATAAATGTTACCTCCGAAGCTTTTCGTTCTTGATGGACCAAAAAGATCCATATGCAACAATTGAAGTGGCCTTGATGTAGACACCACTTTCTTGGACTTGAAAGTTGTCTTGATTTGTTTCCCTTTTTGGCAAGCATCACATAACTTATCCTTGATGAACTTTATCTTCGGAAGACCAACAACTAGGTCATGCTTTATCAATTTGTTTAAATGCTCCATGTGAATGTGAGCAAACCTTTTATGCCATAGCCACGCCTCGTTGTTGTTCGCCATTAAACACTTTACCTTCAAGGATGAGTCATCAAAAGAGATCATAAAAATATTATTAAATCTTTTACCTTTTAGCAAGATGTCATGGGTGACTTCATGTTCTATCAAACATTCATCCTTTGTGAAGTTGGTTCGGAACCCTTTGTCACACAATTGACGTATGCTAAGTAGGTTGTTTTTAAGGCTTTCCATATAAAGGACGTCTTCGATGATTGTACATGGAGGTGCACCAACGGTTCCTACTCCAAGAATCTTTCCTTTATTATCATCACCGTAAGTAACGTATCCTTTGGCCTTTAATGATAGACTTGAAAATTTGTTGATGTCGCTCGTCATATGCTTTGAACAACCGCTATCAAGATACCATTGATTAGAAGTTGTCTTCAAGCATACCTACAAAACAACATCAAGTATTGTTAGGTACCCAAATTGCTTTGGGTCCTTGATAGTTAGTACCTTTTTCAACCCACATATAATACCCTTTAGCAACACCAATGTTGCGCACATAGCAAGCATTAGGTGTATGGCCTTTGATTCCACAATAAAAACAAGTAGGTTGAAAATGACTTCTATATCTAGGAACATAATTCTTTTTCTTCACAATTATTTTCCTTTTATGACTTTGATGCATAGTTTTAGAAATGTTTGCCTTTTTTTTAACAACTTGTTCACTTGCTTTCACAAAAATGGTTTTATTTGTGCTTGGTTTGGAAAACTTAGAATATCCTAATCCACTTTTATCATTAGGATATCTTTAGTGCCTAAGAATTTCCTCCAAGCCAATTTGACCTTTTTCATATCTTTCTAAAACTCTTTTAAGTTGAACAATTTGAAAAGATAAGGATTCACAATTTTTGCATACAAGACGTTGTTTTTCATCCATCAATTTTTGTTTTTCATTTTCAATGTATTTTTCAAAAGCAATATTTTGTTCTTCTAAAGATGAAATTCTTTTCTTTTGGGATGATATGCTTTTATATAAAGTCTTGCACTCTTTTAGAAGTTCATTTATGACTTCTTGTGCATCATTGTCATAAATTTGAAAAAATGCTACTAACCTCATCAATTTCTTCATCAGAGTGATGTGACGCCATAAGAGCCATATTTGCACATTCATCATCTTCCGATTCTAATGATGAACTTATCTCATTATCGTCCCAAGCAACATAAGCCTTCTTATTCTTGAAATTCTTCTTGCCTTTGAATCCTCCTTTCTTTGCAAGTTTCGGGTAATCCTGCTTTATATGACCTTGCTTCCCACATTCGTAACATGTGACTTCTTGAATCGATGTGGATGCATCCTTTTTCCTGAAATGTTTATTCTTTTTAGGAAAAGAGGAATTTTTGTTTGTGTTAAAAAACTTACCAAGCTTCTTTACAAGAAGCATGAAATTTTCATCTTCGAAAGTCTCGTCGTCTTTGTCATCCTTTGTGTCAATCTTCAAGGCAATTCCTTTGGACTTCTTTTCTTGACTTTCGTGCTTCTCGACCCTTCCAAGTTCCAATTCGTGCTCTTGAAGTTTGCCAAATAAGGACGCGGATGTCATCGTTGAGAGACTCTTCTTTTCCGAAATAGCGGTCACTTTTGGTTGTCATTCCCTTGTCAAGGATCTTAGGACTTTCAGGTTGAGATCATCATTGGTGAAGGTCTTCCCGAGAGCAATCAAGTGATTTGTTAGATGAACAAATCTCTTTTGTAAGGCAAAAATAGATTCACCGGGCTGCATACAGAACATCTCATATTCTTGACTCAACGTGTTGAGCCTCGATCTTTTTACTTATGTGGTTCCTTCATACGTTTCCACCAAGGTGTCCCAAATCTCTTTTGCCGATTTACACTATGATACACGGAAGAACTTGTCCATACTGAGAGCATTTTAGAGTATGTTGATTGCTTTCTTCTCATTAAGGATCTTTTTCTTATCGTCTTCGTCATACGTGCTTTTCAACTTTGCGGTTCCAACACCAATGACCATATTTATTGGATTGTGTGGTCCTTCTTCGATTGCTTCCCATATTCCTTCTCCTTGAGCTTCAAGATGCGCCTTCGCTCTGATTTTCCAAAAATCGAAATATTCTCCAGAAAACAGTGGTGTTAGCGGAAGCCATACTGGATCGATAGGAGCAGGTTACCTTAACCTGCTCTGATGCCAATTGTAAGTTATATGTGTGCCTAAGAGGGGGGTGAATTAGGCTCTTAGACACTTTTTCCGGTTTTTATGATTCTTGGATTTATCTTCTTTAAATTCTTCAAAATGATGAAAAGCAGTAAAGTGCAAAAGGAAAAAGGACACAACGATTTATAGTGGTTCCCCTCACAATCCGAGAGTACTCCACTCCCCTTTCAACATGAAAGAGAATTTTACTATCAATGTTAGATTTATACACAAGACAATCCTAACAACCAAGAACACCCTTCTTGGATTTACACAATATTTAAGTCCTATCGAGAATGAATATCTCACACAAGGACCTCTTGTATCCACAATCCGGATTACAAGGAAAACCCTACAAACTTATCTTTTATAATTATAAGAATAAGTTGTATCCAATTCTGAATTTGTATATAAGTAACAGTTGAATGTATATCAATAAGAAATATTGATCTTCTTCTCGAAACAAAGATTACTCAGAAATTATACAAGTGTTCTTTATGTGAAAGCAAGCTGTAAAAAATGTGAAAGTGTATTTCAATGGCTTGTTTCAAAATTCTGATTTGAACACTTTTGAAAATCCAAAAAGGTTGAAGACAAAGAGTAATTATTGAAATTTGTTTCTTGAAGGTGAATTTGATTTTGAAAACTGAAATCAATTTATAAGAGTGAAAAACCTTTTCAAAAAGGTATGATTATGGGACAGAAAAATAGCCAGTAAGAAAATCATAGAGCAATGCAATTCTCCATGAACAGTTACTATTTTTGGTTGTTGCTTCAGTGTTAATCGGTTAACCAAATGGGTTAATCAGTTAACACCTTTTCAACGTTCAAAAATATTCAAATTTTACATGTGTTAATCGGTTAACCTATATGGTTAATCGGTTAACACTGTAAGAAATTCCCAAAATCATAATTTTAACTTGTGTTAATCGGTTAACACTGAAAGTTTTTCCAAAAATACTTAATTTAAAAAATACAAGAGTATTTTAAAATAGTTATAAAATGGTTTCTGTTAGTGGTGTAGTGAAGTGAGATCAAAGAACACTTGCATACATAATTCTAAGTAAACAATGTTGTACCGTGTTTTGAATCTTCAACACCACTTGAAACTTGATCCAATATTGATAAATGAATTTGCCTTGATCTTGATAATATATTCTTGTTGATATGCTTGCACCTCTTGCTTTTTGTGAAGAGTTCAGAATAGAGATGCTTCAGATTTTATCTTTAGTGTATATACCCGCACGGGTATATAGTATCTTGCGAGCTAAGTTGATATGAGTTGTCTTCATCAAAACAATAGAGACTTTTGAATCTTGATTCTACACTTTTTAAGTACCAGTTCAACAAACTTGAATGTATTCTAAAAAAAAGATAAGAAGCAATATTTTAAATCATTGTATTGTCAAACACACACGCGCGCGCGCACACACGCACGCGTACACACATGTTCACATGCACACGCGCGCGCGCGCGCACACAGATATATATATATATATATATATATAAATATATATATATATATATATATATATATATATATATATATATATATATATATATATATATATATATATATATATATATATATATATATATATATATATATATATATATATATATATATATATATATATATATATATATATATATATATATATATATATATATATATATATATATATATATATATATATATATATATATATATATATATATATATATATATATATATATATATATATATATATATATATATATATATATATATATATATATATATATATATATATATATATATATATATATATATATATATATATATATATATATATATATATATATATATATATATATATATATATATATATATATATATATATATATATATATATATATATATATATATACATATATATATATATACATATATATATATATATATATATATATATATATATATATATATATATATATATATATATATATATATATATATATATTATAAAGTGTTTAGCAATATACATCACCTTGTGGAAATTAATCCTTAATTTTGGAGATAGTCTCTTCATCAGTTCTACATCCACAACAAATCCCTATTTGAACCGCAGTTGTACTTTGATCCTTAATGCAAATGTTTTTCCCATGATTTTGTCAACTAAATCATTATACTCCAAAGATTCATCCTCACCTAACTACAAATTAAGAACATTGACATCAATGACCAAATATTCTAGAGCATATAAATGCAGAAAAAATAACAATTCTTACATCAATAATCATTTGGTCACTAAGTTCCTTTGCAGATGTTCCCAACAAATCAAGACAATCATTATTCCAAAAAACAAATGTCATTTCTTCATCAGCATTGAAAACTTGTATAACGAGTTTGAACCTAAAAACAACATGATTATAAGAAGTTCATTTAAAAATAAAGTTGTATAAGTTAATGGTAAAGACTTACTTAAGTACTCGATCAATTGACTTGTTATTGTTCAAATAAATATAAGAAGCTGGCATCCCATTAGTCTTCTTTGTATAATGGTCACATTGTTTGTAGTACCAATCATTTTTGCGAGATTACCTTCCTTGTTGTTGCAATTGTAAGACACACAATGTTCTACACATGTTAAATAAGAAATAAATATAGTATGAAAGAGGTACAAAGAAAATCATGTTTAATTCAGATAAAGGTATATATTTTTACCTCAAGAAGGTTAAAAAGAGTTCAAAAAAATGTACAATGGGAGCTCCAGTAAGAAAGTGACCGATACAATTGATCTAAGAAGTGTCTGAACTTTGACTTAAAATTTGACTAGATGAAACTTCCAAAAACATGTTCATACCATGCAGAAGTTATTGAGGGAAGCTAAGGGAAAATTTATAATGTCATTAAAGTAAGGGTAATGGTAGTAAGTATGTTCTAATATACATATTTACATACATTTAGAATAAATACACATAAGTAACGATTATATGACCTTTTTATAAATTGTTGAACTTCATCAATGTTGGAATTGATATACAACTTTGTAACATTCCATGCATTACCAAAGGATAATGGGTAACCCTTTACCAAAATAATACATAAAATACGTGAGAAGCATCGTAGTACATGCTATTATGATATACCTAAACTTAACTAAATTATTTAAAATTACCATAAGAATCCTTTATCTTTCCATGCTTGATAATCATATAATTATATCAGTATCAAATACTTCAGACAGAACTGGAACAAAGATTATGCAAAATCACCTTATAAGTTGCAATTCAATTCAACACCACTACATGGAATTAAATTTGTTAATTCCATAAAAAATAAATTTTAGAATGATATAACATATAAAAAATACATTGCCTAGTGTTAAGCATGACAAAAGATGCATATAATTTCTTTGAACCTTGTCATGGTTGTCAAACTCGAGGGTAGACTCGTAAACTTGTATATACGAGTTTACAAGTCTAGGAAGCATAAACGAGTAGACTCATGTATAAAATCATTTTTTGATAGACTCAAGTAAACTCGGGTAGACTCGCACAAACTCGTATAAAACTGCGAGTCTATAACGAGTTTACAAGTCTATCAGTTTTTTTTAAACCAAAAAAGGCCTAAATTCCCCAAAATATTTTATTTTATTTAAAGAACCTTTATTGCTTGTACGAGAATTAGAAAGTCTCTCTCTCAGTCTCTTGTTTCAATAAAGTTTCTTCCTCCCTTCATCAACGATGTGAGTCTGCTCTATCTCTTGCTTTGTTCGTGTTCATGACCGTAATTCAATCCTTTGTTTTGTAAGTATTTTCTTATATGTTTCACTTGGATGTTTCTCATGTATGATATCTTGTGTAAAGGTGACGCACTATTGTCCAATTAGGTCCAATGATCTCAATGCACATGTATCAATTTGCATGTGACAAAATAGTTTATAAAATTTATGATTTATGGAATTAAATATTTTAGGAAGGATATGTTACCTACTTGTCGCTACTCGAAAAATGCATCGCGCAACGACGGAGAGGCGAAAAGGATAGACAGAAGAGTCGCCACCGAACTTTATTTATCCCATGAGGGGAAAGGAAAATATCGAGAAAACCTTAAGAAAGAAATGGATAAGATGGTCTCGCGACCAAGAACGGGTTCGGAAGCCGGTTATGCGAGGGGAAGGTATTAGCACCCCTCGCATCCATCGTACTCGATGGGAACCTTTTGTTTGTCGATGTTTGAATTTATTTGCTTAAACATTATGCTATAAGAAGTGTTCCACGGGGTAAAAGAAGGGTTAGAAACAAGAAAGTTAGGAGGAAAGAGAGAACGGGGAAGAAAAAGAGAAAGAACAGACTCGGTAGGACTTCGCAGTCCTATGCCTACGTATTCTCAATAGATGTGAGAAAGTCAGAGTCGACGTAGTTCGGGGAACTACAGATATAGGGGGGAATGTGCTCGGCAAGGATTGTGGCCCTTGTGCCTACGTATCTTTACTTGAAAAAGTAAAGAATCAGAGCAGCCGTAGTTCGGCCTACGGTGTGTTGATGTTTTTTATGGATGACGCTATCGTGCGCATTCTAGCAGTTAGGTGTTTTGCTGCTCATTCGTTGGAGACTTAGGCATTACCTGTTTGCGGTAGAACGGACGTAACATATCCTTTTGAAAGATTGATTAGTTTTCGCCACGCGGGGCTAGAAGTCACATTTGATTGATTGGATTGTTTTTTAGGGGGCGAGACAGGTCCTCGGATAGTAACCCCTACGGGTAGTACCCCAATTCGTTATCTCAAAGTTTTTGTTATAAAAGGGTGTGGCGAACGAGGCGTCTTCGTATTGAAAGACGAGTATCGAGACCACCCTCACTACAGTGGGCATCCCAACACTCGGAGAAGAAGAGGTCTACACCCAATCATCTCTCTTTAATTCAATGCAAAGAGAACTTCGTTCTCTTATTAAAGATGTTTTTTGGTTTTGAATGGTAAGTGCTTTTGCGACAGAGAACCCTACGGTAAACGTCAGCACTCGGGATAGGAGAAGGCCTACGCCTAACCACTCCACGACAATTCAAGTTTTGTTATGAAAATGATTTTAAAATGCACTCGGTGCGAGACCGAGGTTTTAGGTGACAAGGGTTACGGGAGGAAGTTGTGAAAGGAGAGGTGATGGAAGAAGTCGCGTCTTCATATTGAAAGACGAGTATCGAGAACACCCTCACTACAGTGGGCATCCCAACACTCGGAGAAGAAGAGGTCTACACCCAATCCTCTCTCTTTAATTCAATACAAAGAGAATTTGATTTATTATGGTTTGAAAAAGGACTCGGTACGAGACCGAGGCTTTAGGAAGGAAAGTTTGAAAAGTCACTCGGTGCGGGACCGAGGTTTTAGGAGAGATGGTATGGAAACGTCTTTGTATTGAAAGACGAGCGTCGAAACCACCCTCACTACAGTGGGTATCCCAACGCTCGAAGAAGAAGAGGTCTACACCCAATCCTCTCTTTTTAATTCAATACAAGGAACTGATTTTAAGGAGATGAGATTTGAGAATGGATGGGAAGCGTCTTCGTATTGAAAGACGAGTGTCGGAACCACCCTCACTACAGTGGGCATCCCAATACTCGGAGAGGAAGAAAGTCTACACTTAATCCCCTCTTTTTAATTCAATACAAAGATAATTGGATTTTGAAGATGGTTTGTCAATGTTTTTGAATCGAGTCGGGACAAGTAATGAAGAGAGAAAAGAGGTGGTCTCAGATCCAACATTACTTATCTATAATTTGACTGGTAATGAATTACGGAGGTCTCGTCATCGACCTAAGCAGAAAATGGAACAAAATGCCCAATAATAAATACGAAATGAAATTCAACTCTAAAGAAATAATAAATCTTAAAACTTAAATTACAAAGAAAAAAACTTAAGAAATTTTCTAAGAAAGTTATTTAAAAGGTATATACCTAAATCTAAAAAAAACAAAATATTTATAAAGTTCTAAAATAAAACAAGTATAAAATACATTTATAAATACAATATACAAACTGTTTTTTTATAAAATAATATATTAATAATCTAAGAAAAATTATTAGAAAATATATACAAAATTTAAAAACTTAAAAAAAAGAAAACAGGGGGTATTAAATCCACGAGGATGTGATGAGTAGAAGTTGGTCTTGTATATAACCACATGGGCTCAAAAGCCCACTATCACTAACATCATCATGGACCCTCTAATGCATTTAACCGATTTGTGAAGAAATAAATGAAAAAATCTATTTGGAAAAAAAAAACACATCACGTTTTGAAATAGAAGTAAACCACCCTCATTTAAATCAACTGCTAAAAAAGATTATCCTATGAACACAAACACCAAACGGGACTTTCATAAAAAACAAAATCACAACTTCTCAGTGAAAACGAAACCCACAACCATGGAAAAGAAGACTCAAGGAATACGAAGAAGCGTGGCAACCTTCTCTTCGATTTTGTCCATCGATCACGATCCCTCTTGCTCGTATTTAATCTCAACCTCGTTCTTCTGCTCTCTCTCATATCCAAGGTCTTTTCTCTATTTCATCTTCATCTATTATTTATTTGGGTTAAATGGGTTTATGGGTTTCGCGGTGAGTTGAAACTGGGTTGTGAGTTGTTGTAAGATCATATTTGAAAGAGGTAAGGGGTTACGGTTGAGAAAATGTCAAAGATTTTGGAAGACGGTGGATGGCTTATGGTGACGCGGTTGTGGCAGATTCGCGGTTCATTGTTGGTTGAACGGATTCGCGAGGGTGGAACAGTTTTCTTGCAGTGGTTGAGGTTTAAGCTGGAAATGAGTTAACGCCGGAAACACGTTTGAAATGGTAATGGAGGGTGATGAATCCAAGATGAGGAAGAATAGGGTTCGAAAAATGGTGGTTCGGAGTTTAGAAGTTGGGGGAGATGGGGAACATCGCGTATTTCATGGAGGTATGGGGCATGTTGAAGTGTTTGGAAACAGTCGATGCGAGAATCAATGAAGGTTTTGGAGGATTTGGTTATTTTGAAAGCTGAAGGTGAGAAAGATTGGTGGAGAGGTTTGCTGTTTTGGTTTTGAAATGATGTCGAACCGAGTTTTCGGGTCGAGAATCAATAGAAGGAGGTAGTTGAGTTCAGGTTTCGAAGAGCCTCTTTTGAAAGTAAACTGGTTTGGCTTTTGTGAAGGTTAATCTCCTAACGAAGGTTCAGCTCTCTGAAGAGCCTCTTTTGCTCTTCTTCTCTCTCGAAAACTCACCGACAGGAAACAAATCAACAACAAACTAAGATTATGAAGACAGAAAAATCAATGGAATACTTACAGAGTTGGAGTGAATCCGACAAGTTCTCACGCTAGCAACGAGGAGTTTGGATGATCCACAGCTTTTGTTGAACTGATGCCACCAGATCGTCAACACCGAAAGCAGATAAGCTCCATCTTCAATCTCCTTTTTTTTTTGTCTTATGTGAGTTTTAATGGGTTGAGGGATGAAGGTGAGTTGTGAGAGAGGGTGGCTGCTTCCTGTTAGGTTTTTTTTCTTCCCCCCTCTTCTGAGTGAATAATGCTGCTATATATATCCAATCCAATTAGGTTTAGCAGACAATCTCTGCCACAACTTCTGAGATCTCTGCTCTATTATGGTTGTATTTTTTTGCCATGGTTTGCTTTATTCCTTTTTTGATGTTTAAACCTGTTGTGAAACTGCTGTCATTGGTGTTTTTGCCATTTTTGTGAATGTGCCTCTGCTGTCATTTGCTGAGCCTCCTGTCCTGTTTTTTTAGCCTCTTAATTTTTGTTTGTTTATGCTGACTGTATCTTTCTATATGTTTTTTTTTATAGAGAAGGTTTGGTGTGGTGCTGCAGGTTTTACAATGTCCACATACCACGCCGGAGAATGGAGAATAGACATTACGAGACGCAAAAGCTGGGACAATTCTTGATGAAGTTCCCAATCAGACCATCAAGTTTTTGGCACCAATAACCTTTCTCAAACCAACAAAGGCTTGATTTTAGCTAAGGCATAGTACTTCCAACTGCTCAACATAGAACTTAACTAAAGACGTGAGAATATGTAAAAGTGGTGGAGCAGTACCCTGTAACTCCGGGGTATTTTGTTGAGACTTGCTATCGATATATTTTGCTGAAACTTGCTTATGAATGTTCAGAAATTTCAGTTCCTGTTTGGACTTGAGAGCTGCTATCCATTCAGCATATACCTACCTAGCTCCGGAATCAGGACTAGCGTCTCCATAGGAAACCAAACCCTTCTGTCCTGATGCAGAACTTGATCTAGACCTGCTACGAGATACGGAAGTCCTTTTATTATAAAGCTTTGGGGGGTGTAATGTCAGGGGATCTCGATCGAGAAATGCCATTGCTCCTTGAATTTGACTTTGACTTCTGTCTGTCTGGAGATTGTTGATTACCTCGTGCACCTAGTCGAGATTTTAATTTGTCACTTATGGGAGGTCGCCTGTCTTCCGGGCTAAGACTGCGTTTTGGACTCCGTCCACGACCATTGTCTCTATAACGGCCTCGTACTGGACTGCGGGAGATACTCCTGCTTCGACTTCTTCTGCTTTGATATCTGGGACGATTTCCCCTTGGTGGTCTTCGAAAACGTCGTGGTGGTGAGCGCTCAGAATAGCTTCTGTAGCTTGTATTTCTATCAAAGTTCCTTCTAACATTTCTATCCCCATAACGATATGCACGGGGAGATCGCTCTGGAGATGGAGTACGGTATCTGCGTACAAAGGCATAGCGCTCAGTAAAGCCTCGTCCCTTTTTAACACGCTTACCATTTGGCGAAGGGCTTTTTGAAATGCCCTGGCCATGTTTGGAGGCAGCTGCAGCAGGTTCAGAGGATTTTTTATCAGGGCTAGCCGATAGAGCACGTCCTCGGTTCAGCTCTCTAGAATTCTTGGCAGGACTTCTTCCAGGACTCACATCTCTATTGTGATCTGAATCATCTGAATAAGCTCGATGATTAGCAGGTTTACTAAATTCAGCTTGAGTATCATGCCCGTTATTCATATATTCACCATTTTCTGGAGACAATTCACCTTCTTCGTGTGATTGCTTGTCCACAGGCTTTCCAACTTTGGGATCCACCACTAGTTCTGGAATGGTTTGACTTTGCAAGGGACGGCTAGAAGATGGCTTTCCTATTTCTTAATTATTTTTAGCTTTGTCGGCTTGTATTTTACGACCAGAAACACGACGATCAGCTTTCCTATCACCAGAACTACTGTCACTAGCACTGGAACTGTCACTTTCTGTATCACTTGAACTATCAGAACTCTTTTTGGACTTGTGTTTTGATCTTCTACGACTGTGCTGGCTTCTTTTCTGTTTCCGCCCAATACTTCTCTTCTTCCCATGCCTGCGTTTATTTCTCTTCTTCTTCTGGTGTTTCCCATAACTAGAAAAGCTCGAATCAGAAGACGATGAATCTGAATCTGATTCGGAATCTGAAGATGAATTTGATTCAGAATCTGAGGAATTATTATCACTGCCACTATCAGATGAAGAGTATCTCCTCCTTCTCTTCCTCCTGTCTTTGGAAGATATTTTTCTTTTTCTACTTATTTTTTTTTGTCAGCATCAGAGCTATCATCAGATGATAAGGATTTCACTGACTTTTTCTTTTTTGCCTTTCTCCTTCTCAACAGCATGCTGGCTTTTTGCTTTAGAGACTTCACCACAATCAACAATTTTAATTGGACTGGTAGGTTTCCCGTCTGATGTCCCCAGCTGGCTCACTTATAACTGCAGACTTGGTAAAAGCATTATTAGTAGGATCTCCACTCCTGGTATAGCCATAGGGGCCCCATTATTAACCTTTTCATTTCTACTTCTACATCATTTGCAATGGTCTTAATCTGTTTTTGAAAGTATGCCCTATGTATGAATAAAATGTTATCCAGAACTTGTTTGCATTTGACTCTTCACTTCTGCTTATGCACACAAATTTTGATGTGAAGCCTTCTAGTTGGTGAAGACTGTTTTGAATTTGGCTTGTGAAACAATGAAGGAACAATGTTGTTGATGCAAAATGAATCCAACGATGATACGGGATTTTTACTATTGCCGCATTGCACTAATCAAATCAGCGATGAAGTTGAAACTACGCAGCTGTTGATTTTGAAGAAGTCATGCAGAAGTCAGAGTCACTGAAGCTACACATTGTAGTTGTTTTTGTGGTTACTGTGGAAGTATGAAAACTCATCTCTTCATCTCTAGAGATTACAATTAATTTTGAACAATATGATCATTTTCAATACTTTTACAGCAGTACCAGTCCTACAACTTGGTGCTTTCTTTTGATTTTTGCAGGTCCCATTTTGTGTTGATAGTACCGGATCATGGATGGATGGTGGCACTACATTTTCTCTGCGGGAACTGTCCCTTTTGTGTGCCAGAAAGACGCGAGAATTACGGTCTTGTTGTGTATACTAGTTACCAAGAGATTTTGCGAGAAGGACCCTTGCCATAAAAGTTGTACGTTTGGTTGCGCGAGAAAAAAAATGGTGGCGAGACCGCTATCGTACCATTTCTGTATTCTGCAGGTTTTGGGCTAAAGTGTCGCTTGTGTGGCTCTGGCAGTAGTACATAGGAAGTGGGTGCGTTATTAGCATCCTGTTGTTGCTTTTTTTTGTGTAGCAGGTATTTCCAAACTGTGTAGGACAGATAAACTTGAAGTGGCTCTTAGCTAGAACAATTTTCTTCTCCTTTTTAACAACTCGCCATATGAAAATTTATACTGAAATACTGCTCAAACATGTAATGGTTGACAATCAACGTGAGTTAGCTGCTGTTCATGACTTGTGGAAAGGTTGGCCTATTGTATGCACCTTGTTATCTCATAATTTTGTAAAAGAAAAGATAATGGGCCATTTGAATGAAATACTTATGAATGATCTCTCTTTTTTTACAAAATGGTAATGAGACAAATGATGATTTCCTCTTTTTTTTTTTATAGTTCCTTTTTCTTTTCTTTTTCCTTATAAATTATTTTGCACCTTATAATATGGACTATGGGCCACGGCTGGCTATTCATGCCTTTGAATTTAGACTCCAAAAAGTCTCATGAACCAAATTCCATCATTTTGGATTCTCATTTAGGGACGAGGTCTTAAAATCAATCACGAATCAATTTTGTGCCTTTGATTGAATTAAAACCTATTCTGCTGATAAATCAAATGAACTTTGTCACTTGAATTTAATGAGCATGAACATGCCTTAATTGAAAAGAACAAAACTCCATGTAATTCTCCACCACAAAGCATCTGAATTCAACACAACCAAATAACTTAATTCATACACAAATGACCTGAAGTGGTACATGTACCTCGATCGGATCCTCAGACACCTACCCAAATCAGTCTTAAACCCTGGCCTTAAGTACACCTTTATCAGATCAACATTAGGAACCACCAGATAAACATCTATCAGTACAGATCACACACCAGACTAAACCCTTTGAATTTGACCTCGCACAAGCTTGGACAACAAGCAGAAGCAACATATTCTTTCCGAATAATAGTTAGTAGATATATGTATAAATGAATACTTATACAAGTAGGACAAATTTGGGTTATGACAGATGCCCCTATCTAATTGGCTTAAACCAAGTAAGATGAATTGCTGCAGCGTTCATCTTTCAAGGTAGAAGTCAATTAGATACAAAGAAGACCTTGAATTTGTCCAAAAAGAACGTAAATGCTCGGGGATTGAAACATGATGGATATCTTACAGAGGTCGCTAACACCAAAAGGATGTTAACAAAGAAAACTTGACACCCAAAGGAATGACGGACCCATCACCAAAAGGATGAGACACAAACAAACCTGACACCCCTTAGGATGTAGGGGGATAAGCTTCTCTGAAGAGATTGCCACTTATCGTTGAAGATGGATAAGCTTCTCTGAAGAGATTGCCACTTATCACTGAAGATGGATAAGCTTCTCTGAAGAGATTGCCACTTATCGCTGAAGATGGATAAGCTTCTCTGAAGAGATTGCCACTTATCGCTGAAGATGGATAAGCTTCTCTGAAGAGATTGCCACTTATCACTGAAGATGGATAAGCTTCTCTGAAGAGATTGCCACTTATCGCTGAAGATGGATAAGCTTCTCTGAAGAGATTGCCACTTATCACTGAAGATGGATAAGCTTCTCTGAAGAGATTGCCACTTATCACTGAAGATGGATAAGCTTCTCTGAAGAGATTGCCACTTATCACTGAAGATGGATAAGCTTCTCTGAAGAGATTTCCACTTATCACTGAAGATGGATAAGCTTCTCTGAAGAGATTTCCACTTATCACTGAAGATGGATAAGCTTCTCTGAAGAGATTGCCACTTATCGCTGAAGATGGATAAGCTTCTCTGAAGAGATTGCCACTTATCACTGAAGATGGATAAGCTTCTCTGAAGAGATTGCCACTTATCACTGAAGATGGATAAGCTTCTCTGAAGAGATTGCCACTTATCACTGAAGATGGATAAGCTTCTCTGAAGAGATTGCCACTTATCACTGAAGATGGATAAGCTTCTCTGAAGAGATTGCCACTTATCGCTGAAGATGGATAAGCTTCTCAGAAGAGATTGCCACTTATCACTGAAGATGGATAAGCTTCTCTGAAGAGATTGCCACTTATCGCTGAAGATGGATAAGCTTCTCTGAAGAGATTGCCACTTATCACTGAAGATGGATAAGCTTCTCTGAAGAGATTGCCACTTATCGCTGAAGATGGATAAGCTTCTCTGAAGAGATTGCCACTTATCACTGAAGATGGATAAGCTTCTCTGAAGAGATTGCCACTTATCGCTGAAGATGGATAAGCTTCTCTGAAGAGATTGCCACTTATCACTGAAGATGGATAAGCTTCTCTGAAGAGATTGCCACTTATCACTGAAGATGGATAAGCTTCTCTGAAGAGATTGCCACTTATCGCTGGAGATGGATAAGCTTCTCTGAAGAGATTGCCACTTATCACTGAAGATGGATAAGCTTCTCTGAAGAGATTTCCACTTATCACTGAAGATGGATAAGCTTCTCTGAAGAGATTGCCACTTATCACTGAAGATGGATAAGCTTCTCTGAAGAGATTGCCACTTATCGCTGAAGATGGATAAGCTTCTCTGAAGAGATTGCCACTTATCACTGAAGATGGATAAGCTTCTCTGAAGAGATTGCCACTTATCACTGAAGATGGATAAGCTTCTCTGAAGAGATTGCCACTTATCGCTGAAGATGGATAAGCTTCTCTGAAGAGATTGCCACTTATCGCTGAAGATGGATAAGCTTCTCTGAAGAGATTGCCACTTATCACTGAAGATGGATAAGCTTCTCTGAAGAGATTTCCACTTATCACTGAAGATGGATAAGCTTCTCTGAAGAGATTGCCACTTATCACTGAAGATGGATAAGCTTCTCTGAAGAGATTGCCACTTATCGCTGAAGATGGATAAGCTTCTCTGAAGAGATTGCCACTTATCGCTGAAGATGGATAAGCTTCTCTGAAGAGATTGCCACTTATCACTGAAGTCTGCTGGAGACAATTCACTGGGGATCACCCATGGATTTACTGGAGATGCCCCTGTCTGGGCTGAATGTTGATTTTGAAGATCTGATTAACCACGAGGTTGAAATACATCGTGCGATACACCTATGGTCTTGAAGAGATGCCCCTGACCGGGCTAAATCTTGCTTTGAAGCTCTTGAATTTTGTGGAGGACCCACATTTTTGCAGATAGTGCCCCTGACCGGGCTGATGGTTGCTTTGAAGCTCTTGAATTTGCCCAATAAATGTTGAACAAATTTGTGGGGAACGCCCACAGTCTTGCGGAAGATGCCCCTGACTGGGCTGATTATGATCTTGATATCCTCTGACTCTCGTGGGAAAAAACCACGATTTTGCAAGGGATGCCCCTGACTGGGCTGATGATGATCTTGAAAATCATCAAAATTGATCCTGGATCCGATCTCGCACATGCTAATGCTGAATGATAAAGATGTCCCAAAAACGGAAATGGAAACGGTAGTGCAAATGCTAATGTGCGGAGATGCAAGAGTTGGGGGAAGTATGATATGATTATGGATCTGTATATGATGCAAGATACTTATGAAGCTGAATGCGATGCGTATGATGTATAGGATTGCGGATAGTAATGGAAATGCAGGTGCCGACATGGCGGACTTTGGTGGTGGGAAAGTGAAAGATAAGCCTGACTTCCCGACATCATCTATTTATGATGTATAAAGAACTTGGATGTATTGAGATTTTCAGCTCATGGCCTGCTCTGCCGGGTTTGACGACCTTGTCAGTCAAGTTGTTACAAGATTTAGAATGATGTTCCTGCGTACTCTTTAGAGTCATGGTCACCCTTTAGTTACCCTAATAGGGTAAGTCACCCTTTAATCTAATTTACCATAATGTCATTATATGCAAAACCCATCATCAAATAAATGAAAATTGCAACCAAAGGGTAAATAAAAACAGAAAAAGCTTTGGTGAAAGTAATTTTATTGATGAAAACCCATAAATGGGAAAATTACAAAAGGAGGCAATTCCTAAAAGAGGTAACTGCTTTTAAAAGAGAAAATAAAGACTAAGACAATGTTGAAAATGGTCCCTGCCAAGTTTCAAATCCGCTATGGCCCATATGTCTCTGAAGACCCTTCACGCCTTGCTTTTGAGCGCCAGAATCGAATTGATCTTTCTCAGTCGAGAGCTTGATGGTTACGAGGAATAATTCATACGTCTTTTCAAGATGCAGTCCTGCCTTTTTGAATCCCTAACTTTTTCCTAGGCCGCCCTTTCAGGTTTTCAGCCTATCAGGATACTCTTTTTTTTTACTTCTAGTCCCTAATTTTGCCTGAACCATTTTTATGGTCCACCAGGACGCCCATTTTTGCGTGGATTCTCTTTTTTGGGTCCACCGGGCCTATCTTTTAGGCATAATATTTTCTAACTGCATCTGCATTCACAGGGGATGAGAGATCGTCACCATCCATGGTTGGCAGGATCATGGCCCCTCTGGAGAAAACTTTCTTTACTATATACGGACCCTCATAGTTTGGTGCCCATTTTCCCCTTGGATCGACGTGAGTTGGCTGAATTTTCCTTAGTACCAAATCTCCTGCTTGGATGTGTCGTGGGCGAACCTTCTTATCAAAGGCCCTCTTCAATCGTTTTTGGTATAATTGTCCATGACAGATGACCGTCATGCGTTTCTCGTCGATGAGATTGAGTTGGTAGAGTCTGGCTTGTATCCATTCGGCCTCATCTAGCTTGACGTCTGCTAAAATCCTTAAGGAGGGAATCTCTACTTCAATGGGCAATACTGCTTCCATGCCATATACGAGAGAAAACGGGGTTGCCCCTGTGGAAGTGCGCACTGAGGTGCGGTAGCCATGCAACGCGAACGGCAACATCTCGTGCCAGTCTTTGTAAGTCTTCACCATCTTCTGGACGATTTTCTTAATGTTCTTATTTGCCGCCTCAACAGCTCCGTTCATTTTAGGGCGATAAGGTGTTGAATTGTGGTGTTCAATTTTGAAGTTTTCACACAACTCTTTCATCATCTTATTGTTGAGGTTTGAACCATTGTCTGTAATGATCTTGTTCGGGATTCCATATCGACAAATAATCTCTTTTTTGATGAAGCGAGTCACCACTTGCTTAGTGACATTGGCATAGGACGCCGCTTCTACCCATTTGGTAAAGTAATCGATGGCCACTAAGATAAAACGGTGCCCATTTGAAGCGGTTGGCTCGATGCGTCCGATTACATCTATACCCCACATAGCGAAGGGCCAAGGCGAAGTCAAAACATTCAGAGGGAGTGGTGAAGTATGGACCTTGTCTGCATAAATTTGGCACTTGTGGCATGACTGGACATGGAGACAACAATCTGTTTCCATCGTCATCCAATAGTATCCTGTCCTCAAAATCTTTTTAACCATAGTATGACCACTAGCATGTGTCCCAAAAGATCCTTCATGCATTTCATTTATGATACGCTTTGCCTCGTGTTTATCCACGCATCTGAGTAGAACCGAATCGTAATTCCGCTTGTATAGCACGTCACCACTGAGGAAGAACTTTGAGGAGAGCTTTCTGAGATACTTCTTGTCAGTGATAGTTATGCCTTCTGGATATTCTTGTGTCTCTAGATATCGCTTGATATCATAGAACCAAGGATGATTATCAGTTTTAGCTTCTTCCCCCTCGGTCGCTAGGCAATAAGCGGGTTCGTCCAAATATTCTAAACGGATGGATGGCGCCTCATTCTCCCACTTGACTTGAAACATAGATGCTAGTGTCGCTAGAGCGTCAGCCAACTGATTTTCTCCTCTGGAAATGTGATGGAAAGTGATCTCATCAAAGTACGGGATTAACTTCAAGACATGATCTCTGTAAGGAATTAACTTGAGGTCCAGTGTTTCATACTCCCCTTTAATCTGGCATATGACAAGCGCGAAATCTCCATAGACTTCTAGAATCTTAATTCTATTATCAATGGCAGCTTCAATTCCGAAAATACAGGCTTCATATTCGGCCATGTTGTTAGTACACTTAAAGCATAATCTGGCGGTGAATGGTAAGTGAAAGCCAGTTGGAGAAGTGATGATTGCCCCGATTCCACAACCTTTGGCATTTGCGGCACCATCGAACACGAGCGTCCATCGCGATCCTGGTTCGGGTCCATCATCTGGGACTGGCGTGGCATAATCTTTGGCAAACATGACGTCTTCGTCAGGGAAATCGAAACGCATAGACTGGTAGTTGTCCATAGGCTGGTGGGCAAGGTATTCAAAGAGCACACTTCCTTTGATAGCTTTCTGCGTAACATACTGGATGTCATACTCTGTTAACACCATTTGCCAACGAGCTACCCGCCCGGTGAGAGCGGGCTTCTCGAATATGTATTTGACAGGATCCATCTTGGAGATCAACAAAGTCGTATGGGTGAGCATATATTGTCTCAAGCGTTTTGCTGCCCAAGCCAATGCGCAACATGTCTTCTCGAGCATCGAATATCTCGTTTCACAGTCATTAAACTTCTTGCTGAGGTAATAGATTGCATGCTCTTTCCTGCCGGTTTCATCATGCTGTCCCAATACGCATCCCGTGGATCCCTCTAACACAGTCAGGTACATGATCAGGGGTCGTCCGGGCACCGGAGGCATCAAGATCGGCGGTTCTTGTAGGTATTCCTTTATCTTCTCAAAGGCTTTCTGACAATTATCGTTCCATACCACGGCTTGATCCTTCCGAAGTAATTTGAAGATGGGCTCACAAGTGGCCGTTAGATGAGATATGAACCTGGCGATATAATTCAACCTCCCAAGGAACCCTCGGACCTCTTTTTCAGTTTTGGGAGCCGGCATCTCCTGGATAGCTTTGACCTTATCTGGATCGACTTCAATCCCTTTCTGGCTCACAATAAAACCTAGCAATTTACCAGATCTTACACCAAAAGTGCATTTGTTGGGATTTAGTCTCAGCTGGAATTTCCTTAACCGGGCGAATAGCTTTCCCAAGTGGATAAGGTGCTCTTCCTCAGTCTGGGATTTCGCAATCATATCGTCCACATAACACTCAATCTCTTTATGTATCATGTCATGGAAAAGAGTGACCATTGCTCGCTGATATGTTGCGCCTGCGTTCTTAAGTCCAAATGGCATAACCTTGTAACAGAAAGTTCCCCATGGAGTGATGAAAGTCGTCTTTTCCATATCTTCGGGCGCCATCTTAATCTGGTTATATCCAGAAAAGCCATCCATAAATGAGAATACAGAAAATTGGGCTGTGTTGTCTACTAGCACATCAATGTGTGGCAAAGGGAAGTCATCTTTCGGACTCGCTCTATTAAGGTCTCTATAATCTACACACATTCGCACCTTCCCATCCTTTTTAGGTACTGGGACAATATTCGCTATCCATTGCGGATAGTTGGATACTGCCAGAAAACCAGCGTCCAATTGCTTTTGTACTTCTTCTTTGATCTTGAAAGACATCTCTGGCTTTGTTCTCCTCAACTTTTGCTTCACCGGCGGGCAGCCTTCCTAGAGAGGTAGTTTGTGCATCACAATCTCTTCATCTAGACCGGGCATATCTTTGTAAGACCAAGCAAATACGTCAACATACTCTCGAAGCAATATTATCAGTTTTGACTTAACCTCTGACTCTAAAGTTGCGCCTATCTTGATTTCTTTGGCATCCTCTTCAGTTCCCATGTTGATGACTTCGACCTCTTCTTGGTAGGGCTGAATGACCTTTGACTCCTGCTTCAATAGTCTAGCTAGCTCTTCTGGGAGATCACAATCTTCCTCGCAGTCTTCGTCGGCTTGGTAGATTGGGTTATCAAAGTCATATTGGACCATAGCGGGGTCGTTATTGACAGGAGCAAGGGAAGATCTGCACGATGAATGACTTCATGCTTTATTATTATTTTTTATATTTTTAGAAAAGGTTGACAGAAAAAAGGAAAATAAAACAAAACATTGTCTTTCAAAGATAATTTTATGTGCAAAAAGTAAAAATGAAAGAAAGAGAGCGTAATTGGATGCGAAAGTTTATTTATTGATGATAAGTTATGCTTTAAAAGCAAAAGGCCCTACAACAAGATACATATGCCTTGGGCAGAGCATATGATTTTTTTTTTAGATAAAATAAAAGGGAATTACTCGTCTACTAGAGTAACTTCGGGGATTTCAACGACTCTCCAATTGTTCAAAGTTTGATTAGGCGCCCTAGGATACACCATACACAGCTCTTCATGATCTTCGGTTTCAGTTTCCAAAAACATGACTTGACCATCGACAAGGTGGCCTCCACTAGTAAAAACCAACGGAGTTACAAGCTCTTTGCCCTTATCAGTTGCATTCTTCTGCTTGTAGCCTAGACCAGCTCCATTTTTGTTGACGGGCAATTCCAACACTCTGCCCCATCCTCGCGGATGTCCTTCCTCTATCACCGTCCTCGCGTCCTTCCAAGTCACTATTGAAGATGCTGGCTTTTCGTAAATCATTTCAACATTGATCACTTCAAAAGCTTGAAACGGTGTCTCATGCACCTCATTTCCTACTTCCACATAGCGGAAAGAAGCAAGATGGCTCACAAGAACATCTTCCTCACCCTCAATGATGACCATCTGATTGTTAATCATAAATTTGATCTTTTGATGCAAGGTTGAAGTTACAGCGCCTGCGGAATAAATCCACGGACGACCAAGAAGGCAACTGTAAGCGGGGTATATATCCATTACGTAAAATGTAATGATGAAAGTATGAGGTCCGATCTTGATCGGGAGGTCAACCTCGCCTACCACAGTTCTCTTAGCTCCATCAAAAGCTTTTACAATAGTTTGACTTGGCTTCATCACAAGTCCTTCAATTGACAGCTTGCACAACGAGCTTTTGGGTAATACATTCAGCGATGATCCAGTGTCAACGAGCACCCTAGAGAATACAACATCCACACATTCGATGGTAATGTGCAAGGCCTTGTTATGATTTTTACCTTCGGGAGGTAATTCACTATCATTAAAGCTCAAAATATGACCTGATGCAATATTTCCCACCACTTCTTCAAATTGTACTACTGATATCTCCTCTGGCACATGAGCTGCCTTCAAGAATTTTAGCAGTGCTTCTTGATGGGCCTTTGAACACATTAACAATGACAGCATGGATATCTTCGAGGGCGTATGATTGAGCTGATCAATCACTTTGTAATCGCTTTTCTGAATGATTCTTAGAAACTCCTCCGCTTCATCATTTGGTATGCCTTTCTGTTTAGATGACTGCCCCTGTTCATTGGTGCTCGGTACGGCAGTACCTTTCCTTGTATTGTCACTGCTGTTGACAGGAGGTGCAGTCGGAGCGAAGATTCGACCACTTCTAGTGACGCCTCCGGTTCCCACGATGTTCTCTACAGTCTTCTTTTCTTCCAATACATCTTCTTCTGCCACCTTCTGTCCATTGAGAAAAACAGCTTCATCGTATAACCAAGGTACAGCCTTGGTGCTCTTGTACGGAAACGGAGATGGGGTCGAAATGACAAGCTGGTTCATTAATGGTGGAGACATATGTATCTTAACTGGATCATACGGGATTTGCAGTGGGATAGAAGTATGTCCATACATGTTGTCCCATTCTTCCTCATCGCACGGTATGGTCAATGGTGTGCGGTTCGAATTGTCAACTGGGATCCAAAGCTCATATCCATCATCATATGGTATCTCCAATGTTTCGAACGGAATTTCAAGAGTAGCAACTTCCTCAATCTTTGATAGTTGTTCTGCTACTAATACACCCTGCTCAATCAGACCTTGTATGCCCTTCTTCAGCTCAGCGCATCCTTGAGATCCGTCCATGCAAACATGGCAATTAGTTGGACATCCTGGGTAAATGTTTTTCAACAAGAGTTGCTCCTTAATAGTGGAAAGTGGGGTCCTCAATTTCTCAATATCCGAAATTAATCGGATCCCCTTAGAGCCTTCAATCATGTTTGTTGAGTGGTGAGGTGGCATTGGATTAGATTTGATGTTCGGAGTATTTCGGGTAAAGTTTATCGCTTTTGAGTCGATAAGATTTTGCACAATGTATTTTAAAGCCTTACAATTCTCGATGCTATGGCCTGGGACGCCAGAGTGGAATTCACATCTCGCATTTACATCGTAGCCGTAGGGGAGAACAGCCGGAGGATCTTTCATTTCCCTAAGTTGAACGAGACCTGCTTTCAACAAGAACGGAAGCAATTTGGCGTAAGTGGACGGAATTGGATCAAGCCTCCTTTCTGGCTTTCTCTGCCCTTGATACTGATTTTGTCTTGGTTGATAGGGTTGTTGTTGTCGGTTTTGCTGAGGCGCAGGCTGATTTGCCGGAATAGAAAGTGGTTGCTGTGGAGCGATGGCAGCAATGTGGTGATAACCTTGGTGAGTTCTCCCTCCATTGGTGAACACTGCACTAGCTTCGCCTTCCCTTTTCTTAACGAAACCCTGATAAGGCTTCTTGACCCCGCTTGCAGATCCGCCTGCATTCTGAATTTTTCCCGCCTTCATGAAACTCTCTAATCTCTCTCCAGCCATAACAAGTTCAGAAAACACCGTGGAGGTTGAGGATGCTAACCGCTCAAAGATCGGTCCTTGTAGCGTGCCCATGAATAGGTCTGTCAGTTCTTTCTCCATCAGTGGAGGTTGTACCCTTGCAGCTACTCCCCTCCATCTCTGCGTGAAGTCCTTAAAACACTCATTCGGCTTTTGAGTCAAATTCTGAAGCTGCATACGATTCGGAGCCATGTCAGTATTATACTAATAATGCTTCACGAAAGCGTCTGCTAACTCTTTCCAGCTTCTTACGTTGGATCGTTCGAGGTGCATATACCATTCTAGGGATGCCTCTGTTAAGCTATCTTGAAAGAAATGGATTAGTAGCTTCTCGTCATCAGAATAGGCGGCCATCTTCCTACAGTAAGACCTTATGTGGGTCTTAGGACAACTGTTATCCTTGTACTTCTCAAAGGTTGGAATTACAAACTTTGGAGGTATCTTAACTCCGGGTACAAGACATATTTCAGCGGCATCCAGTCCCAAAACATCGGGGCCTTGCAATGCCCTTACCACCTCTTGTAAGGCCTTGAACTTTTTCTCCAACTCAGCGGTTTGGGGTGCACATGCTTCAGCTGAATTCTCATAGAAGCCCTCATGTTCATCGTACTGGACTGGTATTGGGATTGCAGTGCCATGAGGTTGAGTAGTACCGACTGGCGGAGGGACGGTGTTGATAGGTACGGCGCCGGCAGAAGTAGGAATTGCCCCAACAGGGGTTGGGGTGGCATCAACAGGAACTGGAATTGCACCACTTGCATTGGGAATTGCACCAGCCAAAGTCTGATTAGCGCTCCTCTCCGCTGCTTGTCTCATCTCCTCTTGACTCCTGGCCATATTCTGAATTACCTCCATGAGTTGATTCATCTGCGTTTTCATGCCTAGCATCTCGCTCCTCATAGTAGCCTGGTCTTGCTCTATCTGATCCATGATTCTCTTCTGGCTATTCCTTGTGTTATACCAATGTCGTGAAGTCAGCTTGCTTTACTCTTTCTGAAAGGGGTAAGCGGTGTGTAAGATCGGATTGTAGGAGATGCAAGAAGAAAAATGCGCAGACGTATGCAAAATGCTCGAGAGACTTTCGAGGCTTGTGATTATCATTGGTATCATAGAATCATGACTGAATGATAAAGAAGTGCACAATTTAGACCAAAAAGCAATCTTTCATTAATTCTAGAAAAATTCATACAGACAAAAGCTGAATAAGCCGAAACTACAAGTCGTACTACAAAAGATAACTGAATAACTAAAATTCTCTCTTTTGGAGACGTTCTTCAAGCTTCTTCGTCTCAAACATGAACCTCCTAACCATTTGGTCGCAGAGCTGGATAAAGTGGTGAACAGAAGGGGGGATATCATTCCCTTCCAAGTCTTGAATGGCGCTTTCCAACCTCCATGGGATATCACGGATCATGAGGTTGCAATGCTCCACCAAATTGTTGTACCTAGCACGACACATATCTAGAGTCGACTGGTAATAACAAATAGAATCCACATGGGTGTCCAACAACTCATTGAGCTGAGCCTCCTTCTCGAGCCACTGCGCACTATCTCTTTGCAAAGCCTCGAAACGATTCCTCCACAGAAGGGCTGTTCCTTGGGCAGTTTCCAATTCTTGACATTTGTTATTCCACAGGTCAGACGTGACATATGATTCTTTCAATGCCTCCTCTTTGAGTCTTCGTTCATTTTCCACTAGGGTCAAGGCATTTCTCAGTCGTTCTTCAAGATCCCCAATATCAGCCTCAAGATTCTCTCGTATTTCCTTCTTTTCGGCAGAGGCTATCTCAAAGAAGTGCCATGCCCTATCACAAGAAGCTTTGGTGTCCTTTAAGCGTTGTCGGAGAGTTGTTAATGATGCATCAGCCCCTTCGTAACCCTGCTGGTACCTGACTCTCAGATTCGTTTCTAATTTTAGCTTCTTGCTACTTTCAGCTGCTTGATCCTGTTCAAACTCCACCTTTCTTTTGTACTGACCACTCTCCACCTTTGCTTGGTGGACTTCATTCTGAAGGTCCTGGTTCTCCTTAGTCAATCTCTCCACTATTAGCTTCAGTTTTTCATATTCTTCTATGGACACATGAGTGGGAGCAGGAGGTGCTTCTCGCATAGAGGGCTCTAAGGGAAATGGTAACGACCTTTCAGCTACTCTAGCTAGTAACCATCGGTTGTATGGCTCCTTTGCCACGCAATTCTTCGCTTTTAACTCCTTCCTCCCCTTTGTATGAATCTTGCCCCAAGCCTTAGCAATCCTCCAGACAAACGCAGGGTCCTCTGATGTGGCTAGCAAAAAGGAACTCTGAACCTTCTCTGCTTCGGGCTCGCCCTCCATAGCATAGCCCAACTGACGTAATGCCATGACTGGGTTATAGTTAATACAACCGGCCCTACCGATCAAAGGTACATTACTGAATTCTCCACAACTAAAAATGATTTCAACGTCATAGTACTCAGGAGAGTACCAAGCAATATCACTAGCTTCCAGAGACATGATGCGTTGAGACCATTTTAATTTCTTCTTGTTTTCCATGAACGGCCCTTTCTTGGGCAAATGAGAAGCATACCACTTGTATAGTAGGTGAGAGCAGCATTGGATCATTCCCGCCTTCTTTTCACTCCTCCAATGAATAGAGTGATAAACATCGGCAAGGAGTGTAGGGATGGGATTCTTCTGCATGAAGAGAACGATGGCAGTGATGTCTATGAAATTGTCCACATTTGGAAAGAGGACAATCCCATAAATCATTAGAGCAACGCTTATTCCGAACTTTTCCCAATCTTCATCCACCTTGTATTGAGCAGCCTTTTCTAGCAGAAATTTCAATGGAAAACCCTGAACACCCTCTTTACTGGTTAGACCCTCTTTGATTTCCTCTTTGGTCATACGTAGAGTAAGAGCAATGGCAGGAGGTTTTGGTTCTTCTTCCAAGCCTGTGTATATAGGTTGATCCTTAATCTTGATGTTCAAAATGTGAGAATATTCCTCAAGAGTAGGGGCCAACTGATAGTTTTGAAAAGTGAAACATCTGAGAGGTGCATCATAGAACTGAGCCATAGCGAACAAAGCCCAAGTATCGACCCTAGAATGGAGGAGATCAAGCAATTTCCCATACTTCCCCTGAAAGTTGATCTTGATAGCCTTTGGTACGTCAATCAGAATGTCTTGAATTAGTTCCAGCTTTGGTTCTCTAAACTTGATGGAATTTGTGCTTCGCTTTCTTTGGTCAGTCATTGTATTCACCAATACCTGAGATAATCACAGTCTCTTAAGTCCCTTGATATGCGAGAAATGATATGCAATGCAATGTTTTATGAATGCACATGATAAAGAACACAAAACGAGATCAAGATCACTGGTCCTGCAAAACAACACAAAATATTTCTCCCATCGGGTGGGTTATCTATTGGTTTGTAAGAGGGCATCCCAAAGGCTTTTAAACAAAGTCCCATGCACTAGCCCTCGAAAGTTTTCCATCATAACGACTACTCGTAAGACGGTAATCCCTTCAAAGGATGAACACAGAGTCATGTCTTAGCAACCTTTGGAATAAGGTTCTACAAAGGTCCTCAGAGTCGCGGACTCCCACGTCGGAAATAAAGACGTCATTACGACTACACGTAAGACGTAATCATTCCAACGGGGTCTCATCTGAGCGGTGGAATTCGATCCAACTCAACGAGTCCTAAGTCTCGCAAATCAGAAAGAACCCACCTCCTATCTTAGTGTGTACTTGAAAGCTCGGGTAGGAAGCCTTATCTCACAAACCATCCAAATAAACCCAACAGTTAGTGAACATAACATAATAAAAAATAAAAGCAAATAAAACACAAACACGACAAACAAATTAGGTCTGGCTCGCTAGGGTTTCCCCAGCAGAGTCGCCATCTGTCGCTACTCGAAAAATGCATCGCGCAACGACGGGGAGGCGAAAAGGATAGACAGAAGAGTCGCCACCGAACTTTATTTATCCCATGAGGGGAAAGGAAAATATCGAGAAAACCTTAAGAAAGAAATGGATAAGATGGTCTCGCGACCAAGAACGGGTTCGGAAGCCGGTTATGCGAGGGGAAGGTATTAGCACCCCTCGCATCCATCGTACTCGATGGGAACCTTTTGTTTGTCGATGTGTGAATTTATTTGCTTAAACATTATGCTATAAGAAGTGTTCCACGGGGTAAAAGAAGGGTTAGAAACAAGAAAGTTAGGAGGAAAGAGAGAACGGGGAAGAAAAAGAGAAAGAACAGACTCGGTAGGACTTCGCAGTCCTATGCCTACGTATTCTCAATAGATGTGAGAAAGTCAGAGTCGACGTAGTTCGGGGAACTACAGATATAGGGGGGAATGTGCTCGGCAAGGATTGTGGCCCTTGTGCCTACGTATCTTTACTTGAAAAAGTAAAGAATCAGAGCAGCCGTAGTTCGGCCTACGGTGTGTTGATGTTTTTTATGGATGACGCTATCGTGCGCATTCTAGCAGTTAGGTGTTTTGCTGCTCATTCGTTGGAGACTTAGGCATTACTTGTTTGCGGTAGAACGGACGTAACATATCCTTTTGAAAGATTGATTAGTTTTCGCCACGCGGGGCTAGAAGTCACATTTGATTGATTGGATTGTTTTTTAGGGGGCGAGACAGGTCCTCGGATAGTAACCCCTACGGGTAGTACCCCAATTCGTTATCTCAAAGTTTTTGTTATAAAAGGGTGTGGCGAACGAGGCGTCTTCGTATTGAAAGATGAGTATCGAGACCACCCTCACTACAGTGGGCATCCCAACACTCGGAGAAGAAGAGGTCTACACCCAATCATCTCTCTTTAATTCAATGCAAAGAGAACTTCGTTCTCTTATTAAAGATGTTTTTTGGTTTTGAATGGTAAGTGCTTTTGCGACAGAGAACCCTACGGTAAACGTCAGCACTCGGGATAGGAGAAGGCCTACGCCTAACCACTCCACGACAATTCAAGTTTTGTTATGAAAATGATTTTAAAATGCACTCGGTGCGAGACCGAGGTTTTAGGTGACAAGGGTTACGGGAGGAAGTTGTGAAAGGAGAGGTGATGGAAGAAGTCGCGTCTTCATATTGAAAGACGAGTATCGAGAACACCCTCACTACAGTGGGCATCCCAACACTCGGAGAAGAAGAGGTCTACACCCAATCCTCTCTCTTTAATTCAATACAAAGAGAATTTGATTTATTATGGTTTGAAAAAGGACTCGGTACGAGACCGAGGCTTTAGGAAGGAAAGTTTGAAAAGTCACTCGGTGCGGGACCGAGGTTTTAGGAGAGATGGTATGGAAACGTCTTTGTATTGAAAGACGAGCGTCGAAACCACCCTCACTACAGTGGGTATCCCAACGCTCGAAGAAGAAGAGGTCTACACCCAATCCTCTCTTTTTAATTCAATACAAGGAACTGATTTTAAGGAGATGAGATTTGAGAATGGATGGGAAGCGTCTTCGTATTGAAAGACGAGTGTCGGAACCACCCTCACTACAGTGGGCATCCCAATACTCGGAGAGGAAGAAAGTCTACACTTAATCCCCTCTTTTTAATTCAATACAAAGATAATTGGATTTTGAAGATGGTTTGTCAATGTTTTTGAATCGAGTCGGGACAAGTAATGAAGAGAGAAAAGAGGTGGTCTCAGATCCAACATTACTTATCTATAATTTGACTGGTAATGAATTACGGAGGTCTCGTCATCGACCTAAGCAGAAAATGGAACAAAATGCCCAATAATAAATACGAAATGAAATTCAACTCTAAAGAAATAATAAATCTTAAAACTTAAATTACAAAGAAAAAAACTTAAGAAATTTTCTAAGAAAGTTATTTAAAAGGTATATACCTAAATCTAAAAAAAACAAAATATTTATAAAGTTCTAAAATAAAACAAGTATAAAATACATTTATAAATACAATATACAAACTGTTTTTTTATAAAATAATATATTAATAATCTAAGAAAAATTATTAGAAAATATATACAAAATTTAAAAACTTAAAAAAAAGAAAACAGGGGGTATTAAATCCACGAGGATGTGATGAGTAGAAGTTGGTCTTGTATATAACCACATGGGCTCAAAAGCCCACTATCACTAACATCATCATGGACCCTCTAATGCATTTAACCGATTTGTGAAGAAATAAATGACAAAATCTATTTGGAAAAAAAAAACACATCACGTTTTGAAATAGAAGTAAACCACCCTCATTTAAATCAACTGCTAAAAAAGATTATCCTATGAACACAAACACCAAACGGGACTTTCATAAAAAACAAAATCACAACTTCTCAGTGAAAACGAAACCCACAACCATGGAAAAGAAGACTCAAGGAATACGAAGAAGCGTGGCAACCTTCTCTTCGATTTTGTCCATCGATCACGATCCCTCTTGCTCGTATTTAATCTCAACCTCTTTCTTCTGCTCTCTCTCATATCCAAGGTCTTTTCTCTATTTCATCTTCATCTATTATTGATTTGGGTTAAATGGGTTTATGGGTTTCGCGGTGAGTTGAAACTGGGTTGTGAGTTGTTGTAAGATCATATTTGAAAGAGGTAAGGGGTTACGGTTGAGAAAATGTCGAAGATTTTGGAAGACGGTGGATGGCTTATGGTGACGCAGTTGTGGCAGATTCGCGGTTCATTGTTGGTTGAACGGATTCGCGAGGGTGGAACAGTTTTCTTGCAGTGGTTGAGGTTTAAGCTGGAAATGAGTTAACGCCGGAAACACGTTTGAAATGGTAATGGAGGGTGATGAATCCAAGATGAGGAAGAATAGGGTTCGAAAAATGGTGGTTCGGAGTTTAGAAGTTGGGGGAGATGGGGAACATCGCGTATTTCATGGAGGTATGGGGCATGTTGAAGTGTTTGGAAAGAGTCGATGCGAGAATCAATGAAGGTTTTGGAGGATTTGGTTATTTTGAAAGCTGAAGGTGAGAAAGATTGGTGGAGAGGTTTGCTGTTTTGGTTTTGAAATGATGTCGAACCGAGTTTTCGGGTCGAGAATCAATAGAAGGAGGTAGTTGAGTTCAGGTTTCGAAGAGCCTCTTTTGAAAGTAAACTGGTTTGGCTTTTGTGAAGGTTAATCTCCTAACGAAGGTTCAGCTCTCTGAAGAGCCTCTTTTGCTCTTCTTCTCTCTCGAAAACTCACCGACAGGAAACAAATCAACAACAAACTAAGATTATGAAGACAGAAAAATCAATGGAATACTTACAGAGTTGGAGCGAATCCGACAAGTTCTCACGCTAGCAACGAGGAGTTTGGATGATCCACAGCTTTTGTTGAACTGATGCCACCAGATCGTCAACACCGAAAGCAGATAAGCTCCATCTTCAATCTCCTTTTTTTTTGTCTTATGTGAGTTTTAATGGGTTGAGGGATGAAGGTGAGTTGTGAGAGAGGGTGGCTGCTTCCTGTTAGGTTTTTTTTCTTCCCCCCTCTTCTGAGTGAATAATGCTGCTATATATATCCAATCCAATTAGGTTTAGCAGACAATCTCTGCCACAACTTCTGAGATCTCTGCTCTATTATGGTTGTATTTTTTTGCCATGGTTTGCTTTATTCCTTTTTTGATGTTTAAACCTGTTGTGAAACTGCTGTCATTGGTGTTTTTGCCATTTTTGTGAATGTGCCTCTGCTGTCATTTGCTGAGCCTCCTGTCCTGTTTTTTTAGCCTCTTAATTTTTGTTTGTTTATGCTGACTGTATCTTTCTATATGTTTTTTTTATAGAGAAGGTTTGGTGTGGTGCTGCAGGTTTTACAATGTCCACATACCACGCCGGAGAATGGAGAATAGACATTACGAGACGCAAAAGCTGGGACAATTCTTGATGAAGTTCCCAATCAGACCATCAAGTTTTTGGCACCAATAACCTTTCTCAAACCAACAAAGGCTTGATTTTAGCTAAGGCATAGTACTTCCAACTGCTCAACATAGAACTTAACTAAAGACGTGAGAATATGTAAAAGTGGTGGAGCAGTACCCTGTAACTCCGGGGTATTTTGCTGAGACTTGCTATCGATATATTTTGCTGAAACTTGCTTATGAATGTTCAGAAATTTCAGTTCCTGTTTGGACTTGAGAGCTGCTATCCATTCAGCATATACCTACCTAGCTCCGGAATCAGGACTAGCGTCTCCATAGGAAACCAAACCCTTCTGTCCTGATGCAGAACTTGATCTAGACCTGCTACGAGATACGGAAGTCCTTTTATTATAAAGCTTTGGGGGGGTGTAATGTCAGGGGATCTCGATCGAGAAATGCCATTGCTCCTTGAATTTGACTTTGACTTCTGTCTGTCTGGAGATTGTTGATTACCTCGTGCACCTAGTCGAGATTTTAATTTGTCACTTATGGGAGGTCGCCTGTCTTCCGGGCTAAGACTGCGTTTTGGACTCCGTCCACGACCATTGTCTCTATAACGGCCTCGTACTGGACTGCGGGAGATACTCCTGCTTCGACTTCTTCTGCTTTGATATCTGGGACGATTTCCCCTTGGTGGTCTTCGAAAACGTCGTGGTGGTGAGCGCTCAGAATAGCTTCTGTAGCTTGTATTTCTATCAAAGTTCCTTCTAACATTTCTATCCCCATAACGATATGCACGGGGAGATCGCTCTGGAGATGGAGTACGGTATCTGCGTACAAAGGCATAGCGCTCAGTAAAGCCTCGTCCCTTTTTAACACGCTTACCATTTGGCGAAGGGCTTTTTGAAATGCCCTGGCCATGTTTGGAGGCAGCTGCAGCAGGTTCAGAGGATTTTTTATCAGGGCTAGCCGATAGAGCACGTCCTCGGTTCAGCTCTCTAGAATTCTTGGCAGGACTTCTTCCAGGACTCACATCTCTATTGTGATCTGAATCATCTGAATAAGCTCGATGATTAGCAGGTTTACTAAATTCAGCTTGAGTATCATGCCCGTTATTCATATATTCACCATTTTCTGGAGACAATTCACCTTCTTCGTGTGATTGCTTGTCCACAGGCTTTCCAACTTTGGGATCCACCACTAGTTCTGGAATGGTTTGACTTTGCAAGGGACGGCTAGAAGATGGCTTTCCTATTTCTTAATTATTTTTAGCTTTGTCGGCTTGTATTTTACGACCAGAAACACGGCGATCAGCTTTCCTATCACCAGAACTACTGTCACTAGCACTGGAACTGTCACTTTCTGTATCACTTGAACTATCAGAACTCTTTTTGGACTTGTGTTTTGATCTTCTACGACTGTGCTGGCTTCTTTTCTATTTCCGCCCAATACTTCTCTTCTTCCCATGCCTGCGTTTATTTCTCTTCTTCTTCTGGTGTTTCCCATAACTAGAAAAGCTCGAATCAGAAGACGATGAATCTGAATCTGATTCGGAATCTGAAGATGAATTTGATTCAGAATCTGAGGAATTATTATCACTGCCACTATCAGATGAAGAGTATCTCCTCCTTCTCTTCCTCCTGTCTTTGGAAGATATTTTTCTTTTTCTACTTATTTTTTTTTGTCAGCATCAGAGCTATCATCAGATGATAAGGATTTCACTGACTTTTCCTTTTTGCCTTTCTCCTTCTCAACAGCATGCTGGCTTTTTGCTTTAGAGACTTCACCACAATCAACAATTTTAATTGGACTGGTAGGTTTCCCGTCTGATGTCCCCAGCTGGCTCACTTATAACTGCAGACTTGGTAAAAGCATTATTAGTAGGATCTCCACTCCTGGTATAGCCATAGGGGCCCCATTATTAACCTTTTCATTTCTACTTCTACATCATTTGCAATGGTCTTAATCTGTTTTTGAAAGTATGCCCTATGTATGAATAATATGCTATCCAGAACTTGTTTGCATTTGACTCTTCACTTCTGCTTATGCACACAAATTTTGATGTGAAGCCTTCTAGTTGGTGAAGACTGTTTTGAATTTGGCTTGTGAAACAATGAAGGAACAATGTTGTTGATGCAAAATGAATCCAACGATGATACGGGATTTTGACTATTGCCGCATTGCACTAATCAAACCAGCGATGAAGTTGAAACTACGCAGCTGTTGATTTTGAAGAAGTCATGCAGAAGTCAGAGTCACTGAAGCTACACATTGTAGTTGTTTTTGTGGTTACTGTGGAAGTATGAAAACTCATCTCTTCATCTCTAGAGATTACAATTAATTTTGAACAATATGATCATTTTCAATACTTTTACAGCAGTACCAGTCCTACAACTTGGTGCTTTCTTTTGATTTTTGCAGGTCCCATTTTGTGTTGATAGTACCGGATCATGGATGGATGGTGGCACTACATTTTCTCTGCGGGAATTGTCCCTTTTGTGTGCCAGAAAGACGCGAGAATTACGGTCTTGTTGTGTATACTAGTTACCAAGAGATTTTGCGAGAAGGACCCTTGCCATAAGTTGTACGTTTGGTTGCGCGAGAAAAAAAATGGTGGCGAGACCGCTATCGTACCATTTCTGTATTCTGCAGGTTTTGGGCTAAAGTGTCGCTTGTGTGGCTCTGGCAGTAGTACATAGGAAGTGAGTGCGTTATTAGCATCCTGTTGTTGCTTTTTTTTTTGTGTAGCAGGTATTTCCAAATTGTGTAGGACAGATAAACTTGAAGTGGCTCTTAGCTAGAACAATTTTCTTCTCCTTTTTAACAACTCGCCATATGAAAATTTATACTGAAATACTGCTCAAACATGTAATGGTTGACAATCAACGTGAGTTAGCTGCTGTTCATGACTTGTGGAAAGGTTGGCCTATTGTATGCACCTTGTTATCTCATAATTTTGTAAAAGAAAAGATAATGGGCCATTTGAATGAAATACTTATGAATGATCTCTCTTTTTTTACAAAATGGTAATGAGACAAATGATGATTTCCTCTTTTTTTTTTATAGTTCCTTTTTCTTTTCTTTTTCCTTATAAATTATTTTGCACCTTATAATATGGACTATGGGCCATGGCTGGCTATTCATGCCCTTGAATTTAGACTCCAAAAAGTCTCATGAACCAAATTCCATCATTTTGGATTCTCATTTAGGGACGAGGTCTTAAAATCAATCACGAATCAATTTTGTGCCTTTGATTGAATTAAAACCTATTCTGCTGATAAATCAAATGAACTTTGTCACTTGAATTTAATGAGCATGAACATGCCTTAATTGAAAAGAACAAAACTCCATGTAATTCTCCACCACAAAGCATCTGAATTCAACACAACCAAATAACTTAATTCATACACAAATGACCTGAAGTGGTACATGTACCTCGATCGGATCCTCAGACACCTACCCAAATCAGTCTTAAACCCTGGCCTTAAGTACACCTTTATCAGATCAACATTAGGAACCACCAGATAAACATCTATCAGTACAGATCACACACCAGACTAAAC